>OZ024740.1:435827793-435847793 GCA_964016885.1 Eledone cirrhosa | reverse complement strand
AGGCGCCACGAAAAAGCACCCAGCACTCACTGTAAATGAGGTTGGTGTTAGGAAGGGCATCCAGCTGTAGAAATCAAGCCAGATCAGTTCCTGTATGAGCAAGGCATGGTCAGCCGACCAGACACTGCACACAACAGGACAACCCGTCTAACCCATGCTAGCGTGGAAGAACGGACGTAAAACGGTGATGATGATGATGATGATATATATATATATATATATATATATATATATTAAATACATATATATATATATATATTAAATACATTATATATATATTAAATACATATATATATATATTAAATACATATATATATATTAAATACATATATATATATATTAAATACATATATATATATTAAATAGACGCAATGTTTAGACAAATCACAGAGGCAATAAACCTAAATGAACTCCAACCAAAATTAAATAGAAAACATGAATGGAACAGCAACATCACAACTTACAATTAAGGACAAAATGAAAACACACACGCACATAGAACAAACAACCAACCAGTAACATGTAAATAAACAAATAAATAAACAAATATAAACACACACAGACACCCGGATGTAACACATGCGCAAACTAAGCACACAACACACACAAAAACAAGATGGCGTAGGACAGAATAAAGGAGAGGCACAAAAACAAAGAAAAGAATCCCCAGTCACTGAAGAGGTCACAGAATGTGTGATGAAAGAACTTTGACAATATATAAACAATCATCTGGTTGTGGAATCAACCAACCAACCGGAAATTTATAAACTCCTACATTTATAAATTTATTATAATAAATTGAAGTGAAAGCAACTGGTGCGTGTGTTTCTTATTGGCAACATGACCCTCCCAAAGTATAACAATATATTAAATACATATATATATATATATATATTAAATCTTGCAAGCAGGGAAAAGTGGACGTAAAATGATGTTGATGATGATATATATATATATATTAAATATATATATATATAGGAACGAGTAGGACCCAGACGGCTGAGCTCAAGCCGTTTCGACGGCTAATTCTATTACCCACTCTACTACCCTAAGTATTGAGTACTTTGGTGCGTTATGGTCCACCTGGTTCCTTACCACATTTCCTTCATTATATATATATATATATATATATATATATATATATATATATATATATATATATCATCATCATCATCATCATCATCACCGTTTTACGTCCGTTCTTCCACGCTAGCATGGGTTAGACGGGTTGTCCTGTTGTGGGCAGTGTCTGGTCGGCTGACCATGCCTTGCTCATACAGGAACTGATCTGGCTTGATTTCTACAGCTGGATGCCCTTCCTAACACCAACCTCATTTACAGTGAGTGCTGGGTGCTTTTTCGTGGCGCCTACACGTCCACTTTACAGTGTGGGCTGGGTGCTTTTTTGCCGTGGCACCTCCACGACCACCTTGCGGTGGGGGGGGGGGGGGGGGCATATTGTTTATATGCTTCAGCATGTACCCATGGGAGGTCGGGTACCCTGTATTACTGCGTGACGCCAGAAGTCACGGTCGTGTGTCATTGACTTTGAGAGGTGTAGTTGGGTAAGGTCGGCTTTTATCACCTCATCCCAAGTCATCTTGGGTCTCCCCACTCCGCGGTTTCCATCAACTTCTAGTGCTCTGCACCTTTTTATGCAGCTGTCATCCTTCATACGCATCACATGTCCATACCAGCGTAACCGCCTCTCCTGCACGCAGCATTTGATTCCTCTTATGCTCAGTCTCTCTCTCAATTCATTTATGCTTTGTCGTTCACGTATATTACTGTTACACATCCATCGGAGCATGCAGGCTTCGTTTCTCTCTAATCTACGTAAGTCTTCCACCTTCAGCGCCCAGGTCTCACTACCATGCAACATCGCTGTTCGGATACACGCATCATACAGTCTGCCTTTCATTCTGAGGGAGAAGCCTTTTGCAGCTAGCAGTGGTAGTAGTTCCCTAAACTTCTTCCATCCCGTTCTTACCCTAGTTATTGTACTTTCTGAGCACCCACCTCCGTTGCTAATTCGGTCACCTAGGTAGCAGAAGCTGTCTACTGTTTCTACAGGGCCCTCCCAGAGATTGGTGGTACTTGTTTCCTGTGGCTGTTTGCTTGCTGTTTCAGCACAGCTGCTGCATGTGAATCCTACATTCTTAATTAAGCTTCCTGAGATCCCGCTACATCTCTTGTGTACCCATTGTTTGCATTTGGGGCAAAGAATGGAGTTCCTACCTACACCTTTCCTACATACTGAGCAAGGCCATTTCCCTGAGGGGATCTGGGTTCTGTTTTCTCGTCTACTTATAAGGACCTTAGTCTTTGTCATGTTGACTTTGAGGCCCTTTCTCTCTAGTCCCTGCTTCCAGGTTTGGAATTTATTCTCTAGTTCTACCATAGATTCAGCTATGAGTGCGAGGTCATCAGCATACAGGAGTTCCCATGGGCATCCGGTCTTAAACTCCTCCGTTATTGCCTGCAGGACTATGATGAACAGGAGAGGGCTAAGAACAGAGCCCTGGTGGACCCCAACCTGTACGCTAAATTCCTCGCTATACTCATTGCCAATCCTAACTTTGCTGACTGCTCCCCTATACATGGCTTGTACCGCTTTCACAAGCCATTCATCTACTCCTAGTTTTCTAAGAGCCCACCAGATTACTGCACGTGGAACTCTGTCAAAGGCTTTCTCAAGGTCGACAAATGCCAAGTAGAGTGGCTTACTT
The DNA here is from genome assembly GCA_964016885.1 of Eledone cirrhosa. Classification (NCBI taxonomy): domain Eukaryota; kingdom Metazoa; phylum Mollusca; class Cephalopoda; order Octopoda; family Eledonidae; genus Eledone; species Eledone cirrhosa. Next base: position 435,845,064 of record OZ024740.1, on the reverse strand, counting down.
TTAGCTAGGTACTTTTCCTGTAATTGCCTCACAAGGAAGAGCGCATCAGTGGTGCCTTTCCCTGGAACAAACCCAAATTGCATCTCGTCTATATTCACCCGGTCCCTAATCAGCTGTGCTATAACTCTTTCTGTTACTTTCATGTAATATATATATATATATATATATATATTATATATATATATATTATATATATGGTGGAACAGTAAGGTGGAGGGGTCAATTAAGGCCAAAAAGCAGGCTTGAAAAGTATGGCGGGATGGGGGAAGCAGAGAAGACTATCAAGTGGCCAGGAGGGAAGCTAGGAGACAAGTGTACTTCGCAAGAAGGGAAGCAGAGGAAAGAAAGTTCAAGCATGTTCTACAACGTGAGGACCAAAAACGTGAGGTGTTCAGGATTGCTAGGCAATGTGTCAAGGAAAACAGTGATATTGTCGGGGAGAAGTGTGTACTTAACGATGATGGCGTACTTGCCATCACCGACGCCGATAAGAAGGTAGCTTGGAAGTGTCACTATGAAAGGCTACTCAATGAGGAGAATAAATGGGAGAAAGACAGTCTCCCCCACATCGACCCAATAGAGGGACCAGCAGTGTTAGTCAAGGGTAGTATAATAAGTAAGGCAATCAAAGATATGAAGACAGGCAAGGCGGCTGGGCCTTCGGAAATAGTTGCCGAGATGCTGAAGGCATCTGGTACGGTGGGACACACCATGGTCACCCGGATAGTCAACCAAGTCATACAGAATGGGGTTGTTCCGAAGGACTGGCGTAGCAGCATTATCGTTAACTGTTATAAGGGTAAAGGAGACGCCCTAGATAGGAGTAACTATAGAGGCATTAAATTAATCGACCAGGTCATGAAGGTCACGGAAAAGTAATAGCGCAACTAATCAGAGAGCGAATTGATCTAGATGAAATGCAGTTCGGGTTTGTGTCAGGAAAAAGTACCACAGACGCTCTTTTCATTGTACGACAACTACAGGAGAAGTACCTAGCTAAAAGTAAACCCCTATACTTAGCTTTCGTCGACTTGGAGAAGGCCTTCGACAGAGTCCCCCGTTCCATTATCTGGTGGGCTCTTAGAAAACTAGGTGTCGATGAATGGCTTGTGAGAGCTATACAAGCCATGTATAAAGAAACAGTCAGCAAGGTTAGAATTAACAACGAATATAGTGAAGAGTTTAGTGTAAAAGTTGGTGTTCATCAGGGCTCTGTTCTTAGCCCCCTACTATTTATTATTGCCCTCCAGGCTATAACAGTGGAGTTCAAGACCGGCTGCCCATGGGAACTCCTATACACAGATGATCTAACGCTCATAGCTGAATCAATGGCCGAGCTAGAGAAGAAATTCCAAACATGGAAGCACGGGCTAGAATCAAAAGGCCTTAAAATTAACCTGGCTAAGACTAAAGTACGCCATCATCGTTAAGTACACACTTCTCCCCGACAATATCACTGTTTTCCTTGACACATTGCCTAGCAATCCTGAACACCCCACGTTTTTGGTCCTCACGTTGTAGAACATGCTTGAACTTTCTTTCCTCTGCTTCCCTTCTTGCGAAGTACACTTGTCTCCTAGCTTCCCTCCTGGCCACTTGATAGTCTTCTCTGCTTCCCCCATCCCGCCATACTTTCCAAGCCTGCTTTTTGGCCTTAATTGACCCCTCCACCTTACTGTTCCACCACCATGTTACTCTCCTCCTGCCTACAGGCCTGCTCCAGCCACAGACTTCGTCTGTCGCCGTCAGCAGGTTTGCTTTCAGGAATTCCCACTGTTCCTCTACCTTGTACGACTCTATTTGCTCTTCCTTACTGTCGAAAGCATCAAGTAATATGCTTTGGAATTTATTTTTATATATATATATATATATATATATATATACATGGAAAGTTATATTTAAATTGTTGGGTTACAACTAGTAAATATTTATAACTGATATAAAAGCACTCGACAAATATTTGGAGTATATTTACAATATTAAATAAATGGAAACTATATTTATAAAACCATATTTATTTCATTATATATATTTCAGGGATATCATATTAACAATATGCTATGCCTTCCTCAGACAAAATACAATATAAACAGTTTTATAGATAAATAGATTCGACATACCGTAACAACATCGACTTGTATTTGAAAAGGTTGATTTGGCAGTGAAAAAATTGTACACAGAGAGAAAGAAAGAGAGAAAAAAAAGAAAGAAAGACAGAAAACGAAGAAAAAGAAGAAAAAGAAGAAATGCATGGAACAAAATAGAGAGATGGAAAGATAGATAAAGAGAAGAACTTCATGTAAAGAAACAGAAAGATATATATATATATAGAGAGAGAGGAAATAGAGATAGATACATATATATAGAAAATTAGGTAGTGGGACGTCTGTTGAGTAAACGTATCAATGATACATTTATTTATTTATTTAGCTCTAGTATTAATGTAAGGGAGATATATAGAGAGAGAAAAAATATAGAGAGAGAAAAAAATGTAAAAATAACCAGATATAGGCGAGGCGTAAAAACCCTATGTTTTAATGTAGAGGTATTAGTATTTATAAAAACCAGCCACTATATTGTAAATATCAGTATTCCTGAATGAGACAAGTATCCATAATGTGTGAAAATTAATGATCTTATGTTTAGTTTTTTTAAAAAAATTCATATGTTTATGTGATAGCTACAAACAAATCAACCTTTTCAAATACAAGTCGATGTTGTTACGGTATGTCGAATCTATTTATCTATAAAACTGTTTATATTGTATTTTGTCTGAGGAAGGCATAGCATATTGTTAATATGATATCCCTGAAATATATATAATGAAATAAATATGGTTTTATAAATATAGTTTCCATTTATTTAATATTGTATATATATATATATATATATATATGTGGTTGGTGTTAGGAAGGGCATCCAGCTGTAGAAAACCCGCCAGACAGTCCTATGCGAGCAAGACAACCACTGTTGCCTCAAGTGGGAAAACTCCCGTCCAAACCCATGCAAGCATGGAACATGGACGTTAAACGTTGATGATGATGATGATGATGATATATATTAAATATATATATATATATATATTTATATATATATATATATATATATATAAAATATAGATATATATATATATTAAATATAGATATATATATATATTAAATATATATATATATATATATATATATATTAAATATATATATATATATATATTTTAAATATATATATATATATATATTAAATATATATATATATATATATATATTAAATATATATATATATATATTTTGAATATATATATATATATATTTTGAATATATATATATATATATATTAAATATATATATATATATATTAAATATATATATATATATATTAAATATATATATATATATATTAAATATATATATATATATATATATCTATATGCAAAAGTTTTATTTAAAATTGTTGGGTTACAACAAGTAAATATTTTATAACTGATATAAAGCACTCAACAAGTTTTGGAGTAGATATACGATATTAAACAAATGGAAACTATATTTATAAAACCATATTTATTTCATTATACATATTTCGGGGATACCATATTAAAAATATGGCATGCCTTCTTCAGATAAAATACAATATATAAACAGTTTTATAAATAATTTTGACGTACCATAAATATTGATCAACTTTTATGTAAGAAGTTGGTTTGGTAGTGAAATGTTTATAAATATTTAGTGTTAAGCACAGTTAAAAAGAAAGACGGAGAAAAAGAAGAGATGTATGTAAAGAAAAACAGAGAGAAATAGAGAGAGATAGGGGAGAGAGAAATAGTGAGGAGGTGAAAAAAGAGATGCAGCTGAGGCAACAGATGAATAATAATAATTCATCATACAAATTGAGAGATTTAGGAGGGAGGGAGTACTGTACTTATTTAGTTATAGTGTTAAGGAGACGGAGAGAAATAAAAAATGAAGAGAAAACAGAGAGAGAGAGAAAGATAGAGGTGGGGGGGAAAAAGAGGTAGATATATATATATATATATTAAATATATATATATATGTGTAGCGATGTGGTTAGTCAGTCTGGTCACTACTTCTGATCAGATCCGAGAATAGCCCTTAGAAGGACTGTTATCGCATACGGTCTGATCAGATCTGAAGATAGCCCTTAAAAGGACTGTTGTCGCATATAGCCCTTAAAAGAACTGTTGAGGATGGACAGACGAAAGCACAAGTTGAAAGGACGAAGCAAGGCGAGAAGTAAATTCGATCAGCTATTTATTTTCACCTGAAGCGACGATACGAGGTACAAGGCGTGTGTGAGTGACAAAGCGTGGCAGAGGCGAGGAACAATGATACGCGAGTTGACTCTGCCAAATGTCGACTGGGGAAGTGTTTGGAACCACTCTATTTATACAGAAATAACCGTTTGATGTTTAGCCCCGCTGTGTAGGCTTTTATTCTGGTAGGTTTTCAGGGATCTTTTGTTTCACGTTGAGGTAGCTAGCTAACAGGTAGATGGCGCTGTATATTTCACAGCTGTTATTTCCGGTGGCTGTACATTAGCCCCATGCCAGATCTTTTGTACAACAAAAGTGCGAAATATCGTATAGTAATGGGCCAGTGGTGCATTTGTCATGACAATAGCCCCAGGAGTGTCCAGCACGTTGTGAAATTGTGTGATCATCGAGTACAGGACAGAGTCGATGTAGAGATGATATGGCAAGATGTGTGTGTCAGGAAGAGAAAAAAAAAAAAAACTATAAAATGCCTTTGACAAGATTTATGCAGGCGTGATGAATGAGCCTGTTGCAATTTGGGTTGAGCTTGCAAAACAAGAGAGAAGAAAAAACAATGCTCTACACAATGTTTGTTCTTAAATAGTGTTTGTAATAAATAATGTTCATTATAAATAATTGTTTCTACTTTAGGCACAAGGCCAGCAATTACCCAGTGCATTACTGGTACTTTATTTTATCGACCCCGTAACGATGAAAGGCAAAGTCAACCTCGGCGGGATTTGAACTCAGATCGTAAATGGACGTAACTATGCTGGAAAGCATGGCGTCCGACCCTCTACCGATACTGCCAAAATAATGTACTTCGTGACATGAGCACATGGTCACTAAAAATTGCAATTGTTGAAGCAGAGAGTTCATTGTATTTGAAACTGGAAATAGTAAACACAGGAAAAATGGAAATGTTTTGCACGAAGAATGATTAAGAAACTCACTTGAGGTTAACGGTAATTCACATATTGTGCCAACTTTGCGGGCCAATGGACGCGTCATCCCCTTCTCGTGACTGGAGATGAAACATGTGGCTCGCTGGGACAGCAATCTGTTGGAGTTTCTGGTGTAGAGACTGTAACAGTATCCATGATGGCTTTTTTTAATCTGTCCACGCTGACAGAATTCTGTTTACCATCTAGATCGAGAATAAAATATTTCGGATATTTTTTTAGAACACGATAAGGGCCAGAATATGGAGGTCGAAGATGAGCTGAGATGGTGTCGTTTCGAACGAAAACGTGTGTCCAATCTTTAATGTCTGAAGGTACGTGTGTGGCCGTGTTCTGTTGACGGGTGCTTGCAGGAGCAAGGTGAGACATATATTGTCGAAGACGGTGTACGTATGATCCTGGGTCTGGAACATCCTGAGGAGAGATGGGAGCAACCATCTGACCAGGTAGAACCAGGGTGGTGCCGTACAGTAATTCTGCAGGTGTGTGTCCGAATTCCTCCTTAACGGTGGATCGAATGCCCAGAAGGATGAGTGGCAGGTATTCAAACCAGTGTGTCTTGTCTGGATATGCTTTTATTGCAGCTTTCAATTGGCGATGGAATCTTTCCACGAGACCATTAGCTTGCGGGTGATAAGCTGTCGTGCGGATGTGTTTACATCCTAACAGGCGAGTCAGTTCCCTGAAGAGGTGGGAGTCAAATTGGCGTCCTCTGTCCCTTGTTATCTTCGCTGGGGCGCCAAAACGTGATACCCAGTGTAAAACCAAAGTTTTAGCGACTGTTTCCGCTGAGGTATCATTTATGGGAAAATCCTCAGGCCAACGAGAAAATCGATCTATGCAGGTGAGCAAGTGCGTGTAGTTCTGTGATGGTGGTAGAGGTCCGACGATGTCGATATGCACATGATGAAAACGTGCTCAGGTTGCGCGAATGTGCTGAGTGGAGTTTTTATGTGTCTGTGGACTTTGGCTTTCTGGCAGGCAATGCAGCTCCTGGACCAGTTGCGCACGTCCTTGTTAATGTTAGTCCACACAAAACGAGCAGAGATGAGTTATGTGTTGTCCAGATTCCAGGGTGAGACAAGCAGTGTAAAGCAGAAAAAACTTGTCGACGATGCATCTGTGGTACGTACGGTCTTTCATGACCGGTAGAAAGGTCGCACCAAATTTGTCCCGGAGAAGAAGGAATGGGAACTTACTGAAACTTGAGGGATGGTGAATCTCGGAGCTTGATAAACTCTTCGTCAGTCTCTTGGTCAGCTGCAATCTGTTGAAGGTCGATGCCTGAATGCACATGTATTGCGTTCAGCTGGATTCGGGACAGGGCGTCGGCTGCTACGTTGTCTGATCCCTTGATATGCCAAATATCAGTTGAATATTGGGAGACAAAATCCAGGTGTCGGAGTTCTCTCAGTGAATGTCGATCAGGTTTAGTACAGAACGCATAAACTAATGGTTTATGGTCCGTGTAGATCACGAAATCTGATCCTTCGAGCATGTGCCGTAAATGCTTAACCGAAAGATAGGTTGCCAAGAGTTCGCAGCCAATGGTACTGTATTTCGTTTCTGCCGGTTGCAACCGCTTAGAAAAGAAGGATAAGGGTTGCCACACGCCGTCGACATGTTGTAAAACGCCTCCAACCCCTGTGTCTGATGCGTCCACTAGCAGCGAAAGAGGAGCGCCAGACCTGGGGAAAACGAGCATGGAAGCGTTTGCCAACATTTCCTTCAGGCGGTTAAAAGATGTTAATTCTTCCTCATTTAGGCTGATCTCTTCGTTTTTGCGAGTCCAGTTACGAAAAAGGTCCGTGAGGAGTCTGGCTGCGTCGGAACAATGAGGGATAAAACGCCTTTAAAAATTCACCAGACCGAGGAATTCACGCAGTTTCCGAAGTGATGTAGGTGCGGGAAAACTGCAGATAGCTTCTACTTTCTCGGGAAGTGGACGAATGCCGTCTTTGTTGATGATGTGCCCGAGAAAGGACAGTGAAGGAACGCCGAGAAGGCACTTGCTGGGGGTTGATAATGATACCGTACTCAGCCAAACGTTGGAAAAGGAGATCTAAATGCTTCTCGTGTTCTTGCTCAGAAGTACTTGTTACCAGCACGTCGTCAATATACGCGTATACGAAGGATAGATCGCGTAACACGGTGTCAATAAACCGCTGAAAAGTTTGTGCAGCATTGCGCAGACTGAACGGCATTCGCAGGAATTCAAATAAACCGAACGGTGTTGTGATTGCGGTCTTCAGAATATCTGCAGGCTCCATAGGTATCTGGTTATATGCACGCACCAAATCTATCTTGGAAAAGATGCGTGTGCCTTGCAGAGAGGCAGAAAAATCGTGCAGGTGAGGTACAGGGTAATTATCGGGCACTGTAGAATTGTTAAGTGCACGATAATCCCCACATGGTCGCCAATCATTCTCGTCTTTTTTAGGAACAAGGTGTAGGGGTGCAGACCGGTTGCTGGAGGAAGGGCGAATGATTCCGAGGTCCAGCATGTGTTGGAACTCCTGCTTGGCAATTCTCAATCGGTCTGGAGGCAGTCTCCTTGGTCGGGCAGCTGTGGGTGGTCCCTTTGTCTCGATGTGGTGCGTGACACTAGGCTTAATGGGACCATCTTAAATACCGGGCGAGTGATGTTTGGGTATTTCTGGAGAATGCCGTTGTACCGCGAAGGCTCTGACTGGCAAATTACAGGGCTCACTGTGGATTGTGTGGTAAATATACCTCTCACAGTGAGGTTTGTGGTGGTGTCGATAAGCCTCCGGTTCTTCATATCCACACAGAAGGTTGAAGTGGTGGAGAAAATCGGCTGCTAGGATAGGGGTCGGCAGGTCTGCCACGACAAACACCCATTGATAACGCCGCCTCAGGCCTAAATTGAGGGTCAGAGTCTTCTCCCCGAAAGTCGGAATTGACGATTGGTTCACTGCCTGCAGAAAGGACGGGGTTGGGTGTCTTTTGCCCGAGATTAGTGAAACAGGAAAACACTAACCTGGGCTCCTGTATCCACGAGGTAACGGATGCCTGTCGCCTGGTCGTTAATAAAAAATAGACGACTTTTCTTTTCAGTACCATGGGTGAACGTCGTTGCCAGGCCCTGGGTGGCATTCCGGAAAGAGCATGGGGCTTTGCACTTAGATGCCTGTGCGCCAAAATTTGTGTGATACCAGCAGAGGTTGCCAGGCACACGATTTTGACTGAGACTACTGGATCTTCGACTGTGAAAAGACCTGGATCGACTGTTGCTGCGCCGCCGGTGTGTTTGAAAGGTCAAGTTCTCTACTTGATTTGAGAGGGCTTTAATTTGACCAGCCCACTCTCTTATCATTGCCCGCAGCTCTGAAATCTCGGCCTCTGTCGCTGGTTGCATGTCCATGTTGGTATTTTCTTAGGTGGTGTCTGGTTGCGCGTTCGACATCATGCCGGGGTCACCAATTGTAGCGACGTGGTTAGTCAGTCTGGTCACTACTTCTGATCAGATCCGAGAATAGCCCTTAGAAGGACTGTTATCGCATACGGTCTGATCAGATCTGAAGATAGCCCTTAAAAGGACTGTTGTCGCATATAGCCCTTAAAAGAACTGTTGAGGATGGACAGACGAAAGCACAAGTTGAAAGGACGAAGCAAGGCGAGATGTAAATTCGATCAGCTATTTATTTTCACCTGAAGCGACGATACGAGGTACAAGGCGTGTGTGAGTGACAAAGCGTGGCAGAGGCGAGGAACAATGATACGCGAGTTGACTCTGCCAAATGTCGACTGGGGAAGTGTTTGGAACCACTCTATTTATACAGAAATAACCGTTTGATGTTTAGCCCCGCTGTGTAGGCTTTTATTCTGGTAGGTTTTCAGGGATCTTTTGTTTCACGTTGAGGTAGCTAGCTAACAGGTAGATGGCGCTGAATATTTCACAGATGTTATTTCCGGTGGCTGTACATATATATATATATATTAAATACGCACCCCAATCCGGACTGCCCGGCACTATAAAAGACAGATTCTATGAGACACTGATGCTAACTACCTCCCAAATATCCGACAGTGACTATATAATTATCGCAGGCGACCTAAATGGTCACGTTGGACAACATTGTGACGGCTACGACGAAATCCATGGAGGCTATGGGTTTGGTACTAGAAATGAGGAAGGCTCCAGAATCCTGGAATTCTGTGATGCAAATAACCTAACTATCTGTAACACTAACTTCAAAAAACGTGACAATCACCTGATCACCTATAGATCCGGGGAACACACAAGCCAGGTAGATTATATCCTTACCAGAAGACGTGACAGAGTGTCTGTTGTTAACACTAAATCCCTCCCCCATGAAGAATGCACCTCCCAACATAGACTGATAATTAGCGACCTCATAGTCAGGACGAGACGTACTCGACAACAGAAGAGGACTATCCTCAGGAGGAAAATATGGAAGCTAAAGGACCCCACAGCCAGGAATAAATTTCAAAGCATATTACTTGATGCTTTCGACAGTAAGGAAGAACATTTAGAGTCGGACAATATAGAGGGAGAGTGGGAATTTCTGAAAGCAAACCTGCTGTTGGCGACAGACGAGGTCTGTGGCTGGAGCAGGCCTGTAGGCAGGAGGAGAGTAACATGGTGGAACAGTAAGGTGGAGGGGTCAATTAAGGCCAAAAAGCAGGCTTGGAAAGTATGGCGGGATGGGGGAAGTAGAGAGGACTATCAAGTGGCCAGGAGGGAAGCTAGGAGACAAGTGTACTTAGCAAGAAGGGAAGCTGAGGAAAGAAAGTTCAAGCATGTTCTACAACGCGATGACCAAAAACGTGAGGTGTTCAGGATTGCTAGGCAATGCGTCAAGGAAAACCGTGATATTGTCGGGGAGAAGTGTGTACTAAACGACGATGGCACACTTGCCATCACCGACGCTGATAAGAAGGTAGCTTGGAAGTGTCACTATGAAAGGCTTCTAAATGAGGAGAATAATTGGGAGAAAGGCAGTCTCCCCCATATCGACCCAATAGAGGGACCAGCAGTGTTAGTCGAGGGGAGTATAATAAGTAAGGCAATCAAGGATATGAAGACTGGTAAGGCGGCTGGGCCTTCGGAAATAGTTGCTGAGATGCTGAAGGCATCTGGCACGGTGGGACACACCATGGTCACCCGCATAGTTAACCAAGTCGTACAAAACGGGGTTGTTCCGAAGGACTGGCATAGCAGCATCATCGTTAACTGTTATAAGGGTAAAGGAGACGCCCTAGATAGGAGTAACTATAGAGGCATTAAATTAATCGACCAGGTCATGAAGGTCACGGAAAGAGTAATAGCGCAACTAATCAGAGAGAGAATTGACCTAGATGAAATGCAGTTCGGGTTTGTGTCAGGCAAAAGTACCACAGACGCTCTTTTCATAGTACGACAACTACAAGAGAAGTACCTAGCTAAAGGTAAACCCCTCTACTTAGCTTTTGTCGACTTGGAGAAAGCCTTCGACAGAGTCCCCCGCTCCATTATCTGGTGGGCTCTTAGAAAACTAGGCGTTGACGAATGGCTTGTGAGGGCTATACAAGCCATGTATAAAGAAACAGTCAGCAAGGTTAGAATTAACAACGAATATAGTGAAGAGTTTAGCGTAAAAGTCGGCGTCCATCAGGGCTCTGTTCTCAGTCCACTACTATTTATTATTGCCCTTCAGGCCATAACAGAGGAGTTCAAGACAGGCTGCCCATGGGAACTCCTATACGCAGACGACCTGACACTCATAGCGGAATCAATGGCCGAGCTAGAGAAGAAATTCCAAACATGGAAGCACGGCCTAGAGTCAAAAGGACTTAAAATTAACCTGGCTAAGACCAAAGTACTAGTTTGTAGGAAAGAAAACAAGGCGGCGGTCCCTTCTGGGAAATGGTCGTGCTCGGTGTGTAGGAAAGGCGTAGGTAGAAACTCCATTTTATGTCCTAAATGCAAAGTATGGGTGCATAAAAGATGTAGTGGGATCACAGGTAGGCTAACTAAGAACATAGATTTTACATGTGGCCGGTGCTCTGGTGCAATAAGTAGCAGCAAGTGCCCACAAACTACTAGCTCTTTCAATTGCGCAGAGGGTTCTATAGAAATAGTGGACAGCTTCCGTTACCTGGGCGATAAAATCAGCAGTGGGGGAGGGTGCTCTGAAAGTACTGTAGCTAGAGTCAGAACTGGTTGGAAAAAGTTCAGAGAGCTTATACCACTATTAGCTGCTAAAGGGTTCTCACTAAAAATGAAAGGCAGGTTGTACGATGCCTGCATACGAACAGCAATGCTGCATGGCAGTGAGACCTGGGCATTGTGTGCAGAGGATATACGCAGACTAGAGAGGAACGAAGCTTGCATGCTCCGCTGGATGTGTAACAGTAATATACGTGAACGGCAAAGCATAAACGAACTAAGGAATAAATTAGAGATAAGAGGGATCAGATGTTGTTTACTCGAGAGAAGGCTACGTTGGTATGGACACGTGATGCGCATGAAAGTCGATAGCTGTATAACAAAGTGCAGGGCAATAAAGATAGACGGTAGTCACGGAATAGGCAGACCTAGAAAAACCTGGGACGAGCTGATAAACTCCGACATCACACACTTACACCTCTCCAAGACAATGTCACTGGACCGAGACCTTTGGCGGTACTCAGTAACAGAGAAGACCCGCCTTACCTAAATATATAGTAAAACCTACTCCAGCCAGTAGGCATCTCTAACAAATACACCCCGTCCCACCACCCCCACCCGATCCACACCACCCCGTTCTATGTAAAGTTATGTTGGTGCCGCGCCATCGAGGCCGAAACAAATGAGATCGTGTAGGTGTCACGACAAAAAAACACACAGTCCACGCTGTAATGTGGCCGTGTAGGCAACACGGTAAAAACCTCCCAGACCCACACTGTAAATGTGGTTGGTGTTAGGAAGGGCATCCAACTGTAGAAAACCTGCCAGACAGTCCTATGCGAGCAAGACAATCACTCTTGCCTCAAGTGGGACTACCCCCGTCCAAACCCATGCAAGCGTGGAACACGGACGTTAAACGTTGATGATGATGATGATGATGATGATATATATATTTATATATGATGATGATGATATATGTAGTTTAGAAAGCCACAACAATGCAGATGGGAAATCTCGAGGTAGGAAGTGAGTGAGAAATAGGAGAAAAGTGAAAATTGAGAGAAACGAAAATCCGAAAACAAAACAAAGGTAGAAGGGTTACCGTAGTGGAGATTTAATCCCAATATTTCGGGCTCACGCCCATCAACAGGGGGAAAGTTCCAAAAGGGGGGGAACAGGCTAAGCCGGAGAAAGTTGTATTGTCGTTAAAACATAGGAATGCCATTATGGGGAAAAAATTCAAACGAGGGAAAGAATGCGCGTGCGCGTGATAGGCTGTGGCAAAAGCTACTGACCAATTGGGTTAAATCAATAGGGTGCGCTAGCGTGTGAAAGCCGTAAAATATGTGTGTGTAAATATATATGTGTGTGTAACTGTGTGTGTATATGTGTATGTGTGTATGTATGTGAGTGTGCGTGTGTGAAAGATAGTGGGCCGTAGAAGCTGGAATTCAAAGGGTGTGAAAGGTGGTAGGTTGTATAAACATGTGTGCGTGTATAAATATAGATGTGTGTGTGTGTATGTGTATGGGTATACATATAAGTGCGTGTGTGTGAAAGATAGTAGGCCGTAGGGGCTGTTACTGGTCACTATGGTTAGATTAGCCATGTCAGCTCATTTCTCTCAGCCCGGTTGTTAAGTGGGGGTCTGAGGTTCTTAATAACAAGTGCTTCCTTTATCCTTAAGGATCCGATGCTGCGTTCAGTCGCTAGGACTGTGACCAAGGGTCTGCCCTGTGGGTTTCCGCATTTAAGGATGTGTTTACGGAAGGAAGATGCGTTGGTGTTGACATGTTCCTTGATACGAACATGTAGGGGTCGGATGGTGCTACCTATGTAAAACTTGTTACATTTATCGCATTGAATCTTATATACAACATAGGTGCGTAGGCAATCTGCCCCCCGTATCGGGCAGTTGCTGAGGGAACACGTCCCATCTGACTCATCGGGTTTGGTGGAGAGGCATCTTCGGAGCGCCATAACGGCATTCCTATGTTTTAACGACAATACAACTTTCTCCAGCTTAGCCTGTTCCCCCCCTTTTGGAACTTTCCCCCCGTTGATGGGCGTGAGCCCAAAATATTGGGATTAAATCTCCACTACGGTAACCCTTCTACCTTTGTTTTGTTTTCGTTTCTCTCAATTTTCACTTTTCTCCTATTTCTCACTCACTTCCTACCTCGAGATTTCCCATCTGCATTGTTGTGGCTTTCTAAACTTCATATTTTACATATTTCACAATGCTTCAAGCAAACTTTAACACCCTCATATATATATATATATATATATATATATATATATATATAAAGGAACGAGAAGGACGCCGATGGCTGAGCTCAAGCCGTGTCGACGGCTAATTCTGGTCCAGAATTAGACTAGAAACGGCTTGAGCTCAGCCGTCGGGGTCCTACTCGTTCCTATTACCCATTCTACAACCCTAAGTATTGAGTACTTTGGTGCGTTATGGTCCACTTGGTTCCTTACCACATTTCCTTCGTTATATATATATATATATATATATATATATATTAAATATATATCCGACCTCCCATGGGTACAGGCTGAAGCATATAGACAATATTCCACCACCGCAAGGTGGTCGTGGAGGTGCCACGGCAAAAAAGCACCCAGCCCACACTGTAAAGTGGACGTGTAGGCGCCACGAAAAAGCACCCAGCACTCACTGTAAATGAGGTTGGTGTTAGGAAGGGCATCCAGCTGTAGAAATCAAGCCAAATCAGTTCCTGTATAAGCAAGGCATGGTCAGCCGACCAGACACTGCCCACAACAGGACAACCCGTCTAACCCGTGCTAGCGTGGAAGAACGGACGTAAAACGGTGATGATGATGATGATGATATATATATATTAAATATATATATATATATTAAATATATATATATATATATATATATATATATATATTAAATATATATATATATACTCGAGAGAGGGCTACGTTGGTATGGTCACGTGATGCGCATGAAAGACGACAGCTGTATAACAAAGTGCAGGGCAATAAAGATAGACGGTAGCTACGGAGTAGCCAGACCCAGAAAAACCTGGGACGAGCTGATAAATTCCGACCTCACACACTTACACCTCTCCAAGGCAATGTCACTGGACCGAGACCTTTGGCGGTACTCAGTAATAGAGAAGACCCGCCTTACCTAAATACAAAGTAAAAACCTACTACAGTCAGTAGGCATCTTTATCAACCCCCCCCCCCCGTCCCACCACCTCCACCCCATCCACACCGCCTCTTTCAATGTAAAGTTATGTTGGTCCCACAACATCCAGGCCGAAACAAATGAGATCGTGTAGGTGTCACGACAAAAAAAACACAGTCCACGCTGTAATGTGGCCGTGTAGGCAACACGGTAAAAACCTGCCAGCCCCACACTGTAAATGTGGTTGGTGTTAGGAAGGGCATCCAGCTGTAGAAAACCTGCCAGACAGTCCACGCTGTAATGTGGCCGTGTAGGCAACACGGTAAAAACCTCCCAGCCCCACACTGTAAATGTGGTTGGTGTTAGGAAGGGCATCCAGCTGTAGAAAACCCGCCAGACAGTCCTATGCGAGCAAGACAATCACTCTTGCCTCAAGTGGGAAAACCCCCGTCCAAACCCATGCAAGCGTTGTACACGGACGTTAAACGATGATGATGATATATATATATATATATATATATATATATATATATATTAAATATATATATATTAAATATATATATATATATATATATATATTAAATATATATATATATATATATTAAATATATATATATATATTAAATATATATTTATTAAAATAACAGATTAAAGTTTAAGCAAAGAATCGCTGCTTTCACCCTTAACGGGATCTTCTGAAACTAACAAAGTCAATCTGTAAACGCAGAACTGGATATTTCAAAAAACGTTGCAACCGGAGGAAGACAGGAAGACGATACTTTGGTTCGTGGAAACGTTCGCTGGCGAAGAACGGGAAAAAACGAAATAATACGTCATTAATAGGAGCGGTGAAAAACATTTATGCGCAAAGACAGAACCACGTTTATGGTATAAAAGAGGTCGTAGACCAATGTTCTCTAGGTGGTGCATAGAGACGTTCTCTGGCAATGAACGAAAAAAACGAAGATAATACGTCATATGTGGAGCGTGGAGAACAATAGCACGCAAAGACAAAACCACGTAAATGGTATAGCAGAAGTCGTAGACTAAAATTCTAACTAGGAGACCAAATGAATCTCCGCTACAGAGTTAAGAACAAAGTAAATAAATACAATACAGAAGTAATAAATAAATACATACACGCAAACAAAAACGTACATACACAAGCATACGCGAAAACACTTGTCATAGGTATACAAAACCACGCACATATAAATATGTGTGTGTGTATGCGTGTATACAAATAAATAAATAATTATATAAACGTATATAACAAGCGCACACACATACCCACATATAAATACACGAATGTTCGGAGACGTAAGTCAACTAAAACAAGAAGTACACATATACACACACGCACCATACGTACGAACCTACATAATCACACAGACGCAAAAACTCCCGTATACACATAGCCAAACCCTATGTACCAGAATATATAAAATTATACGCCATAGCAATCAAATATACGTACGAGAAGGTATACATACCTTCACAAAACATACGGGTAATATATATTTACCTATGCAAATAAGTAAAGGAATAAACAAAACATATACTTAGCTACCACATCAAGACGTAAAATATCCACGTATAGATCGTTCTATCCGTTAGGGTATAACGTGGGGCTGTAATACAGGAAAGTTTTGTGCAATTTATGTTTACAAGCCGAAATTGCCTCAGATTTTTTTGTTTAAGATGTGGTCTGCGGCGTAGAATATTTCCAGGGCCTCAGCGGCGCAGAGGTCACATGGTCTTTTATTTCCATTATACGATCTAGCCCTAGCTAGGATCTCCCAGTGTAACTTATATTGGGTGTGGTTGTCTTTTAGACTCCAGATATAAGCTGAAAGTGACGTCATATTCCTTCTTAGAGGGTAACGAAAAGAATGGGCATGCATGTAAAGACGCTGCTTGAAACTATTGGCGGTTAACCCTATGTAGGCCCTACGGGACGTGGGTGTTACAACCTTACCTTTGTAGACAATGTTACTAGAGAGGCATTTCCCGGATAGGGGGCAATCAGCCCGATTCCTACAATTACAGTTAGTACTAACTACAGGGTTGCACATGTTCCTACGGCTAGGTAGTTTAGCTAAATTTGAAGCTGTGATGTTATGTGCAAGGTTAGGAGTCGTAGAGTAAGAAATTTTAATAGTATTTCTATTAAAAATTTTACTATGTTTATGTGTAGGGGGAAAATGCTTCGTAATAAGGGAAAGAAAGATCTTAGCTAATGGTGTGGCCACCTCCATATTATATGGTGGGTTATACCAACAAATGCGACGGGATCTATTTCTTCTAGGTCTATTTTCGTACTCTGTATATGCTACCTTATCGACAAATCCACTTCGAGCAAGAGCTTCATTGTAATAAGTGGAATGGTCGTTGAAAATACGCTCGTTGGTGGAAAGACGGGAAAGCCTCAACGAAACGTTTCTTACCAGGTTCTTGGTTATCCTGGCAGCATGGTTGGAATGCTTACTTATGTAATTAAGCGTATCATTCGGCTTTCTATATGGGTAATACAACCCATTCAATAAATTGAGGGTAACGTCGAGGTAATTAACGACCGAGAGGTTGAAGCCTTTAAAGAAGGCTGTGAGTTCTTTTCTGAACCTGTCGCAAGCACGAGGTCCGCACTTAGTCATGGTCAAACGACCATCGTCACGGTACAAACCACCGCCCGCGTTGGGGAATTCGTCCTTGATAGAGAAAAGAAGGAAAAGGCCGATAA
>OZ024740.1:435820293-435822793 GCA_964016885.1 Eledone cirrhosa | reverse complement strand
GACGATGGGCTGGGTGGAGTAGGAATCATGGTAGCAGAAAAGTGGGCAGATAAGATGATAGACGTAAATAGAGTGAACGACAGAATAATTGAAATAAGACTTGTCCTCAATAGAACTACGGTGACAGTAATATCTGCGTACGCACCCCAATCCGGACTGCCCGGCACTATAAAAGACAGATTCTATGAGACACTAATGCTCACTACCTCCCAAATAACCGACAATGACTATATAATTATTGCAGGCGACCTAAATGGTCACGTTGGACAACATTGTGATGGCTACGACGAAATCCATGGAGGCTATGGGTTTGGTACTAGAAATGAGGAAGGCTCCAGAATCCTGGAATTCTGTGACGCAAATAACCTAACTATCTGTAACACTAACTTCAAAAAACGTGACAATCACCTGATCACCTATAGATCCGGGGAACACACAAGCCAGGTAGATTATATCCTTACCAGAAGACGTGACAGAGTGTCTGTTGTAAACACTAAATACCTCCCCCATGAAGAATGCACCTCCCAACATAGACTGATAATTAGCGACCTCATAGTCAGGACGAGACGTACTCGACAGCAGAAGAGGACTATCCTCAGGAGAAAAATATGGAAGCTAAAGGACCCCACAGCCAGAAATAAATTTCAAAGCATATTACTTGATGCTTTCGACAGTAAGGAAGAGCATTTAGAGTCGGACAATATAGAGAGACAGTGGGAATTTCTGAAAGCAAACCTGCTGATGGCGACAGACGAAGTCTGTGGCTGGAGCAGGCCTGTAGGCAGGAGGAGAGTAACATGGTGGTGGAACAGTAAGGTGGAGGGGTCAATTAAGGCCAAAAAGCAGGCTTGGAAAGTATGGCGGGATGGGGGAAGTAGAGAAGACTATCAAGTGGCCAGGAGGGAAGCTAGGAGACAAGTGTACTTCGCAAGAAGGGAAGCAGAGGAAAGAAAGTTCAAGCATGTTCTACAGTGCGAGGTGTTCAGGATTGCTAGGCAATGTGTCAAGGAAAACCGGGATATTGTTGGGGAGAAGTGTGTACTTAATGATGACGGCGTACTTGCCATCACCGACGCTGATAAGAAGGTAGCTTGGAAGTGTCACTATGAAAGGCTACTAAATGAGGAGAATAAATGGGAGAAAGACAGTCTCCCCCACATCGACCCAATAGAGGGATCAGCAGTGTTAGTCGAGGGTAGTATAATAAGTAAGGCAATCAAAGATATGAAGACGGGTAAGGCGGCTGGGCCTTCGGAAATAGTTGCTGAGATGCTGAAAGCATCTGGCACGGTGGGAGACACCATGGTCACCCGGATAGTTAACCAAGTCGTACAGAATGGGGTTCTTCCAAAGGACTGGCATAGCAGCATCATCGTTAACTGTTATAAGGGTAAAGAGATGCCCTAGATAGGAGTAACTATAGAGGCATTAAATTAATCGACCAGGTCATGAAGGTCACAGAAAAAGTAATAGCGCAACTAATCAGAGAGAGAATTGACCTAGATGAAATGCAGTTCAGGTTTGTGTCAGGCAAAAGTACCACAGACGCTCTTTTCATTGTACGACAACTACAGGAGAAGTACCTAGCTAAAGGTAAACCCCTCTACTTAGCTTTTGTCGACTTGGAGAAAGCCTTCGACAGAGTCCCCCGTTCCATTATCTGGTGGGCCCTTAGAAAACTAGGTGTCGACGAATGGCTTGTGAGAGCTATACAAGCCATGTATAAAGAAACAGTCAGCAAGGTTAGAATTAACAACGAATATAGTGAAGAGTTTAGCGTAAAAGTTGGCGTCCATCAGGGCTCTGTTCTCAGCCCCCTACTATTTATTATTGCCCTTCAGGCTATAACAAAGGAGTTCAAGACCGGCTGCCCATGGGAACTCCTATACGCAGATGATCTAACGCTCATAGCTGAATCAATGGCCGAGCTAGAGAAGAAATTCCAAACATGGAAGCACGGCCTAGAATCAAAAGGCCTTAAAATTAACCTGGCTAAGACTAAAGTTATAGTTTGTAGGAAAGAAAATAAGGCGCCGGTCCCTTCCGGGAAATGGCCATGCTCAGTGTGTAGGAAAGGCGTAGGTAGAAACTCCATTTTATGTCCCAAATGCAAAGTATGGGTGCATAAAAGATGTAGTGGGATCACAGGTAAGCTAACTAAGAACATAGATTTTACATGTGGCCGGTGCTATGGTGCAATAAGTAGCAGCAAGTGCCCACAAAATACTAGCTCTTACAACTGCGCAGAGGGTTCTATAGAAATAGTGGACAGCTTCCGTTACCTGGGTGACAAAATCAGCAGTGGGGGAGGGTGCTCTGAAAGTACAGTAGCTAGAGTCAGAACTGGATGGAAAAAGTTCAGAGAGCTTATACCACTATTAGCCGCTAAAGGGTTCTCCCTAAAAATGAAAGGCAGGTTGTATGATGCCTGCATACGAACAGCAATGTTGCATGGCAGTGAGACCTGGGCATTGTGTGCAGAGGATATACGCAGACTAGA
>OZ024740.1:435740293-435812793 GCA_964016885.1 Eledone cirrhosa | reverse complement strand
ACACACACATATATACACACACACAATGTGTAAAAATGTGTTTAAGAGGCTATATATGACGGTTCATTTAGTATCCTGTTTTGTTTCCGAGACTGTTTCAGTCAGAATTCTCAACTCCTCTTGACACTTGAGAAGTTACAATATGGAGGGTGTATATATAAACATCTAACATATTTTAAACTTGTGAAACAGAAATAGAAACATCACACTGTTTTTAATTGAACTGACTATATACATCTATGTATGTATGTATGTATATATATATATAATGAAGGAATTGTGGTAAGGAACCAGATGGACCATAACGCACCAAAGTACTCAATACTTAGGGTAGTAGAGTGGGTAATAGGAACAAGCATGACCCCGACGGCAGAGCTCAAGCCGTTTCGACGGCTATTTCTAGACTGAAATAACCATCAAAACGGCTTGAGCTCTGCCATTGGGTCATACTTGTTCCTATATATATATATGTATGTATGCATGTATATATGTATTTATATATGTATACTAGCAGATGTACCCAACATTGCTCGGGAAATGAATGACAGCCTGTTTGTCCGTATAAAGAGAGCCAAAGGTTGAGCAAAGAATTGAAATGTAATTGTAAAACAAAGTTTAACAAAATGGGTGTACAGTGACATGATTGAGTGAAATAAACGGCAACATAAAAACAATTCATGGGGTAGCTTGAGTTAATTGACGTGAATGATTTCAGGTCCGGCCTTGCTGTAGTAGGTATGAGTAAGGGGATAAAGATGAAATAGACGCACCGTATGTCCTTCAGTAGACTAAACCCTATGCGTAAGATGGCGCTGCCACTATCACGTTGACCATCAACTGGACATAGAAATATCATTCCTTGAAGAAAATCGGCCTAGTACTTCAAAAGTTAAAAGGAGTCTAGTATTTGTACACAGACAGACACACACACACACACAGACCGACTTGCTTTTATATATATAGATGTCTCATGGCTGGGTCGTCGGTGACTAAACCAGCAACCCCACCAAGCTGGCTTTGTGAAGAGGGTGATATTTGGACAAAAGGCGGAGGAACTCAACAGAGTCAATGGCCATCCAAATAATAGTTTTGTTTTTCACCTGGGGTTGAAAGGCCCCCAGTTATTGTCATAACACCTTTCTAAGAGGGAAACTCTGACAAAAAAGACCTGTGGCTTCGGAAGCATCCGATGATGTTGACAAGTTCTCCTTTTCAGGTAGTGTTTTCAATGCTCAGAGAGTGGGATTGGTCGAGTGCAAGGCCTTTCCCCACTTAAAAAAGCTTCATAATACAGGCATTGCTTGTTTAGGATCTGTTACAGGTTTGTGTGGCTGGCCGTAGCCTAAAAGTGGACCATTTTCTGCAATCTGACAAGCAATTGTAATACTCAGCAGAATTTGCAGCCACCATATATGCATGTATATATATACAGACAGATGTATGTATATACGTATGTATGTATACATGCATGTATATATACAGACAGATGTATGTATGTACATATGTATATATGTATACATGCATGTATATATATATATACAAACAGATGTATGTACGTATGTATGTATATATACAGACAGATGTATGTGCGTACATATGTATGCATGTATATATACAGACAGATGTATGTGTGTATGTATGTACATATTTACGCATGTATGTTTGGTGTGTGAGTGTTGGGTAAGCCCACCAGAAGTAAGAGGCCCCTAGTCCTTGTTAGGATATTCTAGAAGGAAAACTGATGTAAAACCTGTGATGGTAGCTAATGATGTTGACCTTCTTTTTGGACACCTGTCACAGTTGTTCAGAGTGGGATTAGTCCATTGCAAGGTATCTACACCTGTATGTAGAGGTTAGAACATTGGGCTCTCAATTGGCAGGTTGTGAGTTCGATTCTTGGACCAGGTGATGTGTTGTGTCACTGAGCAAGACACTTTATTTCACGTTGCTCCAGTTTACCCATCTGTAGAAATAAGTTGTGACATCACTGGTGCCAAGCTGTATCGAATATTGCCTTTCCCTTGGACAGTATCGGTGGTGTGGAGAGTGGAGGCTGGTATGCATGGACGACTGCTGGTCTTCCTCAAACAACCTTGCCTGGACTTGTGCCTTGGAGGAGAACTTTCTAGGTGCAAATTTCATGGTCACTCATACAACAAGCAAAATATTTTTATAACTGATATAAAGCACTCAACAAATTAATTGGAGTAAAAACAAATGAGGTCGTGTAGGTGTCACGACAAAAAAAAACACACAGTCCACGCTGTAATGTGGCCGTGTAGGCAACACGGTAAAAACCTCCCAGTCCACACTGTAAACGTGGTTGGTGTTAGGAAGAGCATCCAGCTGTAGAAAACCCGCCAGACAGTCCTATGCGAGCAAGACAACCACTCTTGCCTCAAGTGGGAAAACTCCCGTCTAAACCCATGCGAGCATGGAAGATGGACGTTAAACAATGATGATGATGATACAATATATTAACAAATGGAAACTATATTTATAAAACCATATTTATTTCATTATACATATTTCAAGGGCCACCAAGGCAGATTATGGTGCGCTTTCATCAGATAAAATATAATATAGATTAGTTTTATAAATAAATATTGACATACCCTGAAATATGTCAATATTTATTTATAAAACTAATCTATATTATATTTTATTTGATGAAAGTGCACCAGAATCTGCCTTGGTGGCCCTTGAAATATGTATAATGAAATAAATATGGTTTTATAAACATAGTTTCCATTTGTTAATATATTATATATATATCATCATCATCAACGTTTAATGTCCGTGTTCCACGCTTGCATGGGTTTGGACGGGGGTTTTCCCACTTTGAGGCAAGAGTGATTGTCTTGCTCGCATAGGACTGTCTGGCAGGTTTTCTACAGTTGGATGCCCTTCCTAACACCAACCACATTTACAGTGTGGGTCTGGGAGGTTTTTACCGTGTTGCCTACACGGCCACATTACAGCGTGGACTGTGTGTTTTTTTGTCGTGACACCTACACGATCTCATCTGTTTCGGCCTGGATGGTGTGGCACCAACATAACTTTACATAGAAGGGGGCGGTGTGGATAGGGTGTGGGTGGTGGGACGGGGGTGTATTTTGTTAGAGATGCCTACTGACTGTAGTAGGTTTTACTCTTTATTTAGTTAAGGCGGGTCTTCTCTATTACTGCGTACCGCCAAAGGTCTCGGTCCAGTGACATTGTCTTGGAGAGGCGTAAGTGTGTGAGGTCGGAGTTTATCAGCTCGTCCCAGGTTTTTCTAGGTCTGCCTATTTTGTGGCTACCATCTATCTTTATTGCCCTGCACTTTGTTATACAGCTATCGACTTTCATGCGCATCACGTGTCCATACCAACGTAGCCTTCTCTCGAGTAAACAACATCTGATCCCTCTTATTTCTAATTTTTTCCTTAGTTCGTATATATATATCTTTAGCTCTCCAGCAATGCTTTGCCTTGATGTTGTCTGACATTGGACGACGGTTCCCATACAGTCTCCCATTGGTCAGACAATCTGTCTAAATGATATTCAAAGCTACTCTTAGCATGTAAATGTAGGCTCTATCTAATCTACACTGGATTGAATTAATATCATTTATAGAACCTAATTTGAGAAGATAGAATAAGTGTTCTGTAATAGAATCACTAATACAACCTGCTAAGACACAGTTTCAATCCTCCGGGGGAACCTCTTCTTTTTTCTATCAAAATGGTGTTTATAATGATTAAAATCAATTAATTTAGAATTGCTCAAATTCATAGAACTAATAATAATTACAAATATTGAACTGTACTATGTTGGACATTAGTAGAATGGTCTAGCTGACTAGTGAACTGTACTATGTTGGACATTAGTAGAATGGTCTAGCTGGCTAGTGAACTGTACTATCTTGGACATTAGTAGAATGGTCTAGCTGGCTAGTGAACTGTACTATGTTGGACATTAGTAGAATGGTCTAGCTGGCTAGTGAACTGTACTATGTTGGACATTAGTAGAATGGTCTAGCTGGCTAGTGAACTGTACTATGTTGGACATTAGTAGAATGGTCTAGCTGGCTAGTGAACTGTACTATGTTGGACATTAGTAGAATGGTCTAGCTGGCTAGTGAACTGTACTATGTTGGACATTAGTAGAATGGTCTAGCTGGCTAGTGAACTGTACTATGTTGGACATTAGTAGAATGGTCTAGCTGGCTAGTGAACTGTACTATGTTGGACATTAGTAGAATGGTCTAGCTGGCTAGTGAACTGTACTATGTTGGACATTAGTAGAATGGTCTAGCTGGCTAGTGAACTGTACTATGTTGGACATTAGTAGAATGGTCTAGCTGGCTAGTGAACTGTACTATGTTGGACATTAGTAGAATGGTCTAGCTGGCTAGAAAGTAGTGGTTAAAAGATTATCTCGGAATTAAGTCAGATACTTGTGGAGAATAAATAACACGGTATATACTATGCAGTGTAATTGGTAATACAGTCACTATGTAGTGTAATTGGTAATACAGTCACTATGTAGTGTAATTGGTAATACAGTCACTATGTAGTGTAATTAGTAATACAGTCACTATGTAGTGTAATTGGTAATACAGTCACTATGTAGTGTAATTAGTAATACAGTCACTATGTAGTGTAATTGGTAATACAGTCACTATGTAGTGTAATTAGTAATACAGTCACTATGTAGTGTAATTGGTAATACAGTCACTATGTAGTGTAATTGGTAATACAGTCACTATGTAGTGTAATTAGTAATACAGTCACTATGTAGTGTAATTGGTAATACAGTCACCCAAGTTAGTAATACAGTCACTATGTAGTGTAATTGGTAATACAGTCACTATGTAGTGTAATTGGTAATACAGTCACCCAAGTTAGTAATACAGTCACTATGTAGTGTAATTGGTAATACAGTCACCCAAGTTAGTAATACAGTCACTATGTAGTGTAATTAGTAATACAGTCACTATGTAGTGTAATTAGTAATACAGTCACTATGTAGTGTAATTGGTAATACAGTCACCCAAGTTAGTAATACAGTCACTATGTAGTGTAATTAGTAATACAGTCACTATGTAGTGTAATTGGTAATACAGTCACCCAAGTTAGTAATACAGTCACTATGTAGTGTAATTGGTAACACAGTCACCCAAGTTAGTAATACAGTCACTATGTAGTGTAATTGGTAACACAGTCACCCAAGTTAGTAATACAGTCACTATGTAGTGTAATTGGTAACACAGTCACCCAAGTTAGTAATACAGTCACTATGTAGTGTAATTAGTAATACAGTCACTATGTAGTGTAATTGGTAATACAGTCACCCAAGTTAGTAATACAGTCACTATGTAGTGTAATTGGTAACACAGTCACCCAAGTTAGTAATACAGTCACTATGTAGTGTAATTGGTAACACAGTCACCCAAGTTAGTAATACAGTCACTATGTAGTGTAATTGGTAACACAGTCACCCAAGTTAGTAATACAGTCACTATGTAGTGTAATTAGTAATACAGTCACTATGTAGTGTAATTGGTAATACAGTCACCCAAGAACCAACAATGGAGCAGCTCTTTGTGCTTATATTGATAATAATGAAAATGTTTGATTTAAGAGTGATGAGTACAGTTGTTATAACATATGCACTAACTATCTAATATACTGTGATTCTAAAGTAATACACTAGCTACCTTATAAGGTAATACACCTAATATACCTTATAAGGTAATACACTAGCTACCTTATAAGGTAATACACCTAATATACCTTATAAGGTAATACACTAGCTACCTGATAAGGTAATACACCTAATATACCTTATAAAACCTTGAACAGAATTTTGCTATGGAGCTGTACAACGTTTCTCCCAAATACAAACATACAATGTCTATTTAGTATATGTTTGTATCATTAAGGAAGAGGATCCCGAGTCCATCTGAGAAGTCAGTGACTCCTAAGATAGACCAAGGGCTTCACTACCGAGTCTCTATAGAACCAATCCTTTCTAGCAGAGAAAAATGGACATTAAATGATGATGATTTTCAGTAAGAACAGGTAAGCATCATCATCATCATCGTTTTATGTTTGCTATCCATTGCTAGCATAGCTTGGATGGAACTCACAGCACCTTTCCACCAACTATGGTCCTTTGTCACTGTGACACAGGCCGTGCCAACTGCGACAAGACCGTGCCAACTGCGACACTTGACGTGCCAAATGTGACACGGGGCATGTCAACTGTGACAGACTGTGTCAACTATTGCATAAGACATGTCAACTGTGACACAGGGCGTGTCAACTGCGGCACACAACATGTCAACTGTCACACAGGACATGTCAACTGTCACACAGAGCAGCAGTGAAATAACTGGCCAACTCTTGTGAAATTTAGATGAACATGTAAATAGAATGTCCTCACATAATATCTCACACAACATTTACACTACTCTATAGTTACTATTGTATTTTCACAGTAAAGGCTTTACCTCACATAATATCTCACATAACATTTACACTACTCTATAGTTACTATTGTATTTTCACAGTAAAGGCTTTACCTCACATAATATCTCACATAACATTTACATTACTCTATATATACTATTGTATTTTCACAGTAAAGGCTTTACCTCACATAACATTTACATTACTCTATAGTTACTATTGTATTTTCACAGTAAAGGCTTTACCTCACATAATACCTCACATAACATTTACATTACTCTATAGTTACTATTGTATTTTCACAGTAAAGGCTTTACCTCACATAACATTTACATTACTCTATAGTTACTATTGTATTTTCACAGTAAAGGCTTTACCTCACATAACATTTACATTACTCTATATTTACTATTGTATTTTCACAGTAAAGGCTTTACCTCACATAACATTTACATTACTCTATATTTACTATTGTATTTTCACAGTAAAGGCTTTACCTCACATAACATTTACATTACTCTATAGTTACTATTGTATTTTCACAGTAAAGGCTTTTCCTCACATAACATTTACATTACTCTATAGTTACTATTGTATTTTCACAGTAAAGGCTTTACCTCACATAACATTTACATTACTCTATATTTACTATTGTATTTTCACAGTAAAGGCTTTACCTCACATAACATTTACATTACTCTATAGTTACTATTGTATTTTCACAGTAAAGGCTTTACCTCACATAACATTTACATTACTCTATAGTTACTATTGTATTTTCACAGTAAAGGCTTTACCTCACATAACATTTACATTACTCTATATTTACTATTGTATTTTCACAGTAAAGGCTTTACCTCACATAACATTTACATTACTCTATAGTTACTATTGTATTTTCACAGTAAAGGCTTTACCTCACATAACATTTACATTACTCTATATTTACTATTGTATTTTCACAGTAAAGGCTTTACCTCACATAACATTTACATTACTCTATAGTTACTATTGTATTTTCACAGTAAAGGCTTTTCCTCACATAACATTTACATTACTCTATAGTTACTATTGTATTTTCACAGTAAAGGCTTTATCTCACATAACATTTACATTACTCTATATTTACTATTGTATTTTCACAGTAAAGGCTTTACCTCACATAACATTTACATTACTCTATAGTTACTATTGTATTTTCACAGTAAAGGCTTTACCTCACATAACATTTACATTACTCTATATTTACTATTGTATTTTCACAGTAAAGGCTTTACCTCACATAACATTTACATTACTCTATAGTTACTATTGTATTTTCACAGTAAAGGCTTTTCCTCACATAACATTTACATTACTCTATAGTTACTATTGTATTTTCACAGTAAAGGCTTTACCTCACATAACATTTACATTACTCTATATTTACTATTGTATTTTCACAGTAAAGGCTTTACCTCACATAACATTTACATTACTCTATATTTACTATTGTATTTTCACAGTAAAGGCTTTACTTCACATAACATTTACATTACTCTATATTTACTATTGTATTTTCACAGTAAAGGCTTTACCTCACATAATATCTCATAACATTTACGTTACTCTATATATACTATTGTATTTTCACAGTAAAGGCTTTACCTCACATAATATCTCACACAACATTTACATTACGCTATAATTACTATTGTATTTTCACAGTAAAGGCTTTACCTCACATAATATCTCACATAACATTTACATTACTCTATATATACGCATCACATGTCCATACCAGAGAGGCGGTTACGCTGGTATGGACATGTGATGCGTATGAAGGATGACAGCTGCATAAAAAGGTGCAGAGCACTAGAAGTTGATGGAAACCGCGGAGTGGGGAGACCCAAGATGACTTGGGATGAGGTGATAAAAGCCGACCTTACCCAACTACACCTCTCAAAGTCAATGACACACGACCGTGACTTCTGGCGTCACGCAGTAATACAGGGTACCCGACCTCCCATGGGTACATGCTGAAGCATATAAACAATATGCCCCCCCCCCCCCACCGCAAGGTGGTCGTGGAGGTGCCACGGCAAAAAAGCACCCAGCCCACACTGTAAAGTGGACGTGTAGGCGCCACGAAAAAGCACCCAGCACTCACTGTAAATGAGGTTGGTGTTAGGAAGGGCATCCAGCTGTAGAAATCAAGCCAGATCAGTTCCTGTATGAGCAAGGCATGGTCAGCCGACCAGACACTGCCCACAACAGGACAACCCGTCTAACCCATGCTAGCGTGGAAGAACGGACGTAAAACGGTGATGATGATGATGATGATGATGATACTATTGTATTTTCACAGTAAAGGCTTTTCCTCACACAACATTTACATTACTCTATATTTACTATTGTATTTTCACAGTAAAGGCTTTACCTCACACAACATTTACATTACTCTATATTTACTATTGTATTTTCACAGTAAAGGCTTTTCCTCACACAACATTTACATTACTCTATATTTACTATTGTATTTTCACAGTAAAGGCTTTACCTCACACAACATTTACATTACTCTATATTTACTATTGTATTTTCACAGTAAAGGCTTTACCCCACATAACATTTACATTACTCTATAGTTACTATTGTATTTTCACAGTAAAGGCTTTACCTCACATAATATCTCACATAACATTTACATTACTCTATATTTACTATTGTATTTTCACAGTAAAGGCTTTTCCTCACACAACATTTACATTACTCTATATTTACTATTGTATTTTCACAGTAAAGGCTTTACCTCACATAACATTTACATTACTCTATAGTTACTATTGTATTTTCACAGTAAAGGCTTTACCTCACATAACATTTACATTACTCTATAGTTACTATTGTATTTTCACAGTAAAGGCTTTACCTCACATAACATTTACATTACTCTATATATACTATTGTATTTTCACAGTAAAGGCTTTACCTCACATAATATCTCACATAACATTTACATTACTCTATATTTACTATTGTATTTTCACAGTAAAGGCTTTACCTCACACAACATTTACATTACTCTATATTTACTATTGTATTTTCACAGTAAAGGCTTTACCTCACACAACATTTACATTACTCTATATTTACTATTGTATTTTCACAGTAAAGGCTTTACCTCACATAACATTTACATTACTCTATAGTTACTATTGTATTTTCACAGTAAAGGCTTTACCTCACATAACATTTACATTACTCTATAGTTACTATTATATTTTCACAGTAAAGGCTTTACCTCACATAACATTTACATTACTCTATATTTACTATTGTATTTTCACAGTAAAGGCTTTACCTCACACAACATTTACATTACTCTATATTTACTATTGTATTTTCACAGTAAAGGCTTTACCTCACACAACATTTACATTACTCTATATTTACTATTGTATTTTCACAGTAAAGGCTTTACCTCACACAACATTTACATTACTCTATAGTTACTATTGTATTTTCACAGTAAAGGCTTTACCTCACACAACATTTACATTACTCTATATTTACTATTGTATTTTCACAGTAAAGGCTTTACCTCACACAACATTTACATTACTCTATATTTACTATTGTATTTTCACAGTAAAGGCTTTACCTCACACAACATTTACATTACTCTATAGTTACTATTGTATTTTCACAGTAAAGGCTTTACCTCACATAACATTTACATTACTCTATAGTTACTATTGTATTTTCACAGTAAAGGCTTTTCCTCACATAACATTTACATTACTCTATAGTTACTATTGTATTTTCACAGTAAAGGCTTTACCTCACATAACATTTACATTACTCTATATTTACTATTGTATTTTCACAGTAAAGGCTTTACCACACATAATATCTCACATAACATTTACATTACTCTATATATACTATTGTATTTTCACAGTAATGGCTTTTACCTCACATAACATTTACATTACTCTATATATACTATTGTATTTTCATGGTAAAGGCTTTACCACACATAATATCTCACATAACATTTACATTACTCTATATTTACTATTGTATTTTCACAGTAAAGGCTTTACCTCACATAACATTTACATTACTTTATATATACTATTGTATTTTCACAGTAAAGGCTTTACCTCACACAATACCTCACATAACATTTACATTACTCTATATATACTATTGTATTGTCACAGTAAAGGCTTTACCTCACATAATATCTCACATAACATTTACATTACTCTATATATACTATTGTATTTTCACAGTAAAGTCTTTACCTCACATAATATCTCACACAACATTTACATTACTCTATATATACTATTGTATTTTCATGGTAAAGCCTTTACCTCACACAATATTGAATCTACAAGATTGATATTATTTATTTTGAGAACAATACCTTAACATAAATATAAGCAACTAATTACAGCCAGTTTGAACAGAAAGAGGTGAGAAAATTCTGGCTGGATACAACTGGTTTAAATGTGAAAGGGTTAAAGTACATGATTTTTAAATACAATGTTTATTGCTCCGTTAGTTTTACACCTGTTACAGTACCAGCTTTTGACTACATTAAACATACAAATATCAGATTTAAGATGTAAGATTTTCTAAGACATACATACCTGTTTCTTCTTCAACAATATGGTTACTACTGTAGCTGTTTAGTGAAGAATTTGACAATAGGCTGGAACCAGACCCCTTTCTTGAATGGGTTGGAGGAGTTCCGCTATAGCTAGGTAATGCCTTAAGGGATTTTTCATCTGCCTCAAGTTTCCTAACAGAATAAAATGAAGAAAATAAAATTGTAAGCAACAGAATTATTTAAGTTCACAATATAAATATAAGAATGTAGAATGGTTTTTAGGTTAAAGTAATAAATTACTAACTAACCATGTAATAAATTACTAACTAACCATGTAATATTACTAACTAACTTTATCAGGAATGTTCAATGGTGGTCACAATGATGTTGATGATGATCACAATGATGTTGATGATGATCACAATGGTGGTGGTGGTGATGGTCGTGGTTGTGATGGTGGTGGTGGTGGTGATGGTGGTGGTGATGGTGGTGATGGTGGTGGTGATGGTTATGGTGGTGGTGATGGTTATGGTGGTGATGGTCACAATGGTGGTGATTGTAATGACCTTGATCAGGTAATATTTATGGATACTAACATGGAAATGTTAGGAAGAACTCCATCATATCATTACATCAACTTGTGACTCCTCACATTTCCATATAAACTGCAACAAGAGACTTAACTCCATATAAACTGCAACAAGAGACTTAACTGCATATAAACTGCAACAAGAGACTTAACCCCATATAAACTGCAACAAGAGACTTAACCCCATATAAACTGCAACAAGAGACTTAACCCCATATAAACTGCAACAAGAGACTTAACCCCATATAAACTGCAACAAGAGACTTAACTGCATATAAACTGCAACAAGAGACTTAAACCCATATAAACTGCAACAAGAGACTTAACCCCATATAAACTGCAACAAAAGACATAACCCCATATAAACTGCAACAAGAGACTTAACCCCATATAAACTGCAACAAGAGACTTAACCCCATATAAACTGCAACAAGAGACTTAACCCCATATAAACTGCAACAAGAGACTTAACCCCATATAAACTGCAACAAGAGACTTAACTCCATATAAACTGCAACAAGAGACTTAACCCCATATAAACTGCAACAAGAGACTTAACCCCATATAAACTGCAACAAGAGACTTAACTCCATATAAACTGCAACAAGAGACTTAACTCCATATAAACTGCAACAAGAGACTTAACCCCATATAAACTGCAACAAGAGACTCTACAGCCAGCAATATCGAAAGACATGTCCTTGCAATCTTCTAGAGTTACTGAGTTGATTTATTATTGAGGAGAATCACAGCTCAAATATCCGTAGAATTATTATTTAGTAGACAAGGGTGGAGGGGTATTGAAGATGGCTGTTGTTTTGGGGTGGAATAATTGGAGAAAAATGGTTTGTGTAGGGTTTAAGAGGGTTGAGAAACATTAAAGATGGCAAAAGAAAGGGAGATAAATGCATAAGGTGAGTTGATGTAGAGATAACATGTCATTTGTTAATTGAGAGAAGAGACCAAGATAACCTATTTTGTGTTGCTATGAGAAACTATTGCTGAGAATCAAATTTTATTTACCTCAAACGTAAAACTTCAGTATTTCAGGTACAAGTTTAACCCTTTAGCATTTAAACTGGCCATATCCAGAATTCTCTCACTTCTTTCTGTTCAAACTGGCTGTAACTGGCCACCCATACTGTTGTTAAGGTATTGTTCTTAAAATAAATATCAAAATCTCATAGGTTTGATATTGTGTGAGAATTCACCACAAAAATACAATAGTATATATATAGAGAGTAATGTAAATAAACCTTTTATTGCAAGTCATGGCTGTCAGCCTTCAATGCAAGTTTAGCAGCATAAGACACCTGGGCCGGAAGCAATAATAATGATTGTGTAGCATATGTTAGGAAATGAATCTTTTCCAATTAATATCAACACAAACTTCTGGCTCATGGCTACCTTTAGTGGAATGTATTTTACTGCAAACATTCAGGCTAGTTCTCTCACCTGAGGGAAACTTTCTCACACAAGTCAGAGAGGTCTTAAAAACAAACATCATTTATGTTGCCTTTCCTTCTCTGTCAAAGCCACCCTCCTGCCAAACCTCTTTATATTTTTGTCTCAAGACAGTTTCACTAAATAATTATATTCTAAAGTAGTTGGCAATATTCTGTTGACTAATTCCAGACCAGACAAATGTTAAGTCAATACTAATTCTTGTCTTCTTTTGTTTCTGTTTACTGATTAACAAAACAAATTTTACTCTGCTTTCAACCATTTCTGGACAAAATACATCTACGAGGGTCGGCTGAGAAGTTCATAGGATGACTATGAAAGAGTGATGCTAGAGCTGTGAAATCTTGCATACATTAATTTCAACTCTTCTTAATAATTACATTGTTTCTTTCCAGGGACTATGTTGAAAAATAAACCTCATTTGGTCATTCCATGAGAGTATCTCACACTATAACTTCCTTTATGAACAATTAAGGAAGGAAAGAAAGTTGATTGACAAGATCCCAGACCTCACTGAGTGAGGTGGACCTCGTCAAATCAGACCAAGGAAACAACGTTTCCATTGGTCTTTCCATTGCTGATAATATCTACAGGCTGCAACTACTGGCAGACAGAGCAATGTGAAATAAAGT
Source organism: Eledone cirrhosa (assembly GCA_964016885.1). Lineage (NCBI taxonomy): Eukaryota > Metazoa > Mollusca > Cephalopoda > Octopoda > Eledonidae > Eledone > Eledone cirrhosa. Next base: position 435,799,047 of record OZ024740.1, on the reverse strand, counting down.
GTCTTGCTCAAGGACATAACGCATACCCCGGTCCAGGAATCAAACTAGCAACCTCACGATTGTGTGACATAGAAAGGTTTTATCATGTCACCATGATGAAGTGGATGAATTTAGTAGTAGTAATATCCACTATACTAGAGAACTAAGGGTTTGGTTAAAGGTTCAACAATAAACAGATACTTTGCCAAGATATATAAGATTTTTCATATATGTATTCATGCTATGAGGATCAGATAAGGACTTCATTACAGCCACTGTAGTGGAGCTAACCAGAGTATAATCTTGGACATTTACCTTGTGATTCTTTCATCCCTATTTTACCAAATACAATGGAGGTTATGCTTCCCTGTTGAGGTTGGAATAATATAGAAACATATCCAGAATTGTCTCCAAAATAATTGGAATAAGTTGTATTACTTTTTCTTCACCTCATAACTGTATCTAGTTAGCCTTTCAGTGCTCCTTAAATTAAAAATGTTTATGTCAACCTGTCAAACTACCACATCTACCTGTCAAACTACCACATCAACCTGTCAAACTACCACATCTACCTGTCAAACTACCACATCAACCTGTCAAACTACCACATCTACCTGTCAAACTACCACATCAACCTGTCAAACTACCACATCTACCTGTCAAACTACCATAACAGTCTGTCAAACTACCACGACAGTCTGTCAGTCAAATTAAATACGAGAGTAACTCTTCACTCCAACTCATCTGGTTGAGTAGCTAATGGTAGAATGATATTCTGTAAACAAATCATAGAATTTAGAAAACCATCTCATCTCTGGTTAACTGGAAAAACTTGAGTGATTTTAAAGTAAAACACTATGGAAAATTGACCAATCAGAATTGAAACAGACTTAAGGAAATGGATAAATATATGAACAATTAGAAAGAACTACTATTTTTTAATACAACTATTGTTATGTCAAACTACTTGAATATAACTATTGTTTGTTGGAGATGTGGGGAAATTGAAAGTACTAGAGGTAAGTAGGATATCCACACTTGAGTGGTCATTTATGAATAGTATAGACACATCATAGTCACCATTTAATGTCTAGATAGCATCGGTTAAAAGAATTGTCAAATTCTGTGGATTCACTGGTCAAGTGGCCACTTCTTTCTCATATGTTCTGTTTTGGTTTCGATGGTTGATGCTCTTCATAATGCCAACTACTTCACAATGTGCACTGGTAGCATTTTATCATGTCACCAGCACAACCACTTTACAGCGTGGACTGGTAGCATTTTATCATGTCACCAGCACAACCACCTTACAGCGTGGACTGGTAGCATTTTATCATGTCACCAGCACAACCACTTTACAGAGTGGACTGGTAGCATTTTATCATGTCACCAGCATAACCACCTTACAGAGTGGACTGGTAGCATTTTATCATGTCACCAGCACAACCACCTTACAGCGTGGACTGGTAGCATTTTATCATGTCACCAGCACAACCACCTTACAGCGTGGACTGGTAGCATTTTATCATGTCACCAGCACAACCACCTTACAGCATGGACTGATAGCATTTTATCATATCACCAGCACAACCACCTTACAGAGTGGACTGGTAGCATTTTATCATGTCACCAGCACAACCACCTTACAGCGTGGACTGGTAGCATTTTATCATGTCACCAGCACAACCACCTTACAGCGTGGACTGGTAGCATTTTATCATGTCACCAGTACAACCACCTTACAGAGTGGACTGGTAGCATTTTATCATGTCACCAGCACAACCACTTTACAGAGTGGACTGGTAGCATTTTATCATGTCACCAGCACAACCACCTTACAGAGTGGACTGGTAGCATTTTGTCATGTCACCAGCACAACCACCTTACAGCGTGGACTGGTAGCATTTTATCATGTCACCAGCACAACCACCTTACAGCGTGGACTGGTAGCATTTTATCATGTCACCAGCACAACCACCTTACAGCGTGGACTGGTAGCATTTTATCATGTCACCAGCACAACCACCTTACAGCGTGGACTGGTAGCATTTTATCATGTCACCAGCACAACCACCTTACAGAGTGGACTGGTAGCATTTTATCATGTCACCAGCACAACCACCTTACAGAGTGGACTGGTAGCATTTTATCATGTCACCAGCACAACCACCTTACAGAGTGGACTGGTAGCATTTTATCATGTCACCAGCACAACCACCTTACAGAGTGGACTGGTAGCATTTTATCATGTCACCAGCACAACCACCTTACAGAGTGGACTGGTAGCATTTTATCATGTCACCAGCACAACCACCTTACAGCGTGGACTGGTAGCATTTTATCATGTCACCAGCACAACCACCTTACAGCGTGGACTGGTAGCATTTTATCATGTCACCAGCACAACCACCTTACAGAGTGGACTGGTAGCATTTTATCATGTCACCAGCACAACCACCTTACAGAGTGGACTGGTAGCATTTTATCATGTCACCAGCACAACCACCTTACAGCGTGGACTGGTAGCATTTTATCATGTCACCAGCACAACCACCTTACAGAGTGGACTGTTAGCATTTTATCATGTCACCAGCACAACCACCTTACAGAGTGGACTGGTAGCATTTTATCATGTCACCAGCACAACCACCTTACAGAGTGGACTGGGTGCTTTTTGAAGAAGGAGGAAAAGAAGGAAAAGAGCAATAATGTCATTGACTTGTTATAAGGGTGACAAGTCTGGAGACATTAGGGTGACAGGTAGGGGGACATTAGGGTGACAGGTAGGGGGACATTAGGGTGACAGGTAGGGGGACATTAGGGTGACAGGTAGGGGGACATTAGGGTAACAGGTAGGGGGACATTAAGGTGACAGGTAGGGGGACATTAGGGTGACAGGTAGGGGGACATTAGGGTGACAGGTAGGGGGACATTAGGGTGACAGGTAGGGGGACATTAGGGTGACAGGTAGGGGGACATTAAGGTGACAGGTAGGGAGACATTAGGGTAACAGGTAGGGGGACATTAAGGTGACAGGTAGGGGGACATTAGGGTGACAGGTAGGGGGACATTAGGGTGACAGGTAGGGGGACATTAGGGTGACAGGTAGGGGGACATTAGGGTGACAGGTAGGGGGACATTAGGGTGACAGGTAGGGGGACATTAGAGTGACAGGTAGGGGAACATTAGGGTGACAGGTAGGGGGACATTAGGGTGACAGGTAGGGGAACATTAGGGTGACAGGTAGGGGGACATTAGGGTGACAGGTAGGGTGACAGGTAGGGGGACATTAGGGTGACAGGTAGGGGGACATTAGGGTGACAGGTAGGGTGACAGGTAGGGGGACATTAGGGTGACAGGTAGGGTGACAGGACAGGTAGGGGGACATTAGGGTGACAGGTAGGGAGTTTGTGTTGGTGTGTATGTGTGGGGGCGTTGCGTGTGTGCTACACCACCACCACCACCACCTACCACACATCACCACCCACCACATAATACCACCACCACCACACAACACCACCACCACACCACCTCACAACACCACCACCACACACCACCTCACAACACCACCACACAACACCACCACCACCACCACCACCCACCACCACCACCACACCACCACACCACCATCACCACACACCACCACCACCACACAACACCACCTCACACCACCACCACCACACAACACCACCTCACACCACCACCACCACCACACTACCACACACCACCACCACCTCACACCACCACCACCACCTCACACCACACACAACACTACCTCACACCACCACACCACCACACCACACACCACCACACCACCACACCACCACACAACACCACCACCACCTCACCACCACACTACCACACACCACCACCACACCACCACACCACCACCACCTCACACCACCACACCACACCACCACACACCACCACACCACCACACCACACCACCACCACCACATAACACCACCTCACACCACCACCACCTCACACCACCACACCACACCACCACCACACCACCACACACCACCACCTCACACCACCACCACACCACCACCACCACCACCACACACCACCACCACCTCACCACACCACCACACCACCACACCACACCACCACCACCTCACACCACCACCACACCACCACCACCTCACACCACCACCACACCACCACACACCACCACACCACCACACACCACCACCACCACCTCACACACCACCACACCACACCACTACACACCACCACACACCACCACACACCACCACACACCACCACCACACACCACCACACACCACCACCACCACCTCACACCACCACCACACACCACCACACACCACCACACACCACCACCACACCACACCACACCACCACACACCACCACACCACACCACTACACACCACCACCACACCACCTCACACCACCACACCACACCACCACACACCACCACACCACACCACCACCACACCGCCACACACCACCACACCACACCACCACACACCACCACCACCACATAACACCACCACACCACCACCACCACACCACCACCACCTCACACCACCACACCACACCACCACCACCTCACACCACACACCACCACCACCACACACCACCACACCACCACACCACCACACCACCACATAACACCACCACACCACCACCACACCACCACCACACCACCACCACACCACACCACCACCACACCACCACACCACCACCACACCACCACCACACCACCACACACCACCACCACACCACCACACACCACCACCACACCACACACCACCACACACCACCACACACCACCACCTCACACCACCACCACACCACCACACACCACCACACACCACCACCACCACACCACCACATAACACCACCACACCACCACCACACCACCACACACCACCAACTTCCATAAAACCCGGGTTAAATTGTAATGTTCTATTAATAAAAGTTAATCTGCAATATTATTAATCCATGAAACATTAGATAATCTCACAGATTTCTATTATTTAAAAGGTCATTTATTTTGTTTTGTGATTTTTCTTTTCTTCTAATTTCAAATAAATAGTTGTGACATGGCTAATAAGATTCCAGACACCTTAGCAATGGCTTTAACGAGAATAATTAAATGATAAACTAAACGATTTAGGTAAAGGTTTCGAAATTGTATGGTTTAATGGTTAGGGTGGTTGACGTAGGATTGTAATGTTGTTGGTTCAATTCCTGGACAGGGTGCTGGGTTGTGTTGTTGAGCAAAATATTTTATTTCATGTTAGTTGAGAATGATTACCAGCAATAGCTAGCGAGTTAAACCTGTGATAGACTGGTGTCCTATCCAGGGAGAGTGTTGTACTCTCAGTCTCTTAACACCAAGGAAACTGGGGATAAGCACCAGCCCGATGAGCCTTTGGCTTAGAACAGACTAACTTAACTTTTGAAATCAGCTTTAGAAAGAATTAGGAGAAGAAGGAAAGATATTTACAAGAGGTGAGGTCAATATAAAGCAATGGTAGAGATGTTAAGGTGATCAGATTAAAAATACTTCAGTATTTGGTCCTGTCCACTGAGATCTAAGTTCAATACTGGTCAAGGTAAATCTTTCCTTCCATCCTTCCAAGGTTGATTAATAAAATTCAGAACTTGGGTAGATTCTTCCTTTGTAATTTATTCTCTTATTTCTGGAAGAAATCACCTGGAGAGGGATGTACCGCCCCCCTCCTCATTGGGTTTAAAATGGCTAAATCCACTGAGTTTTTGCTGTCATTGACAGCTGCTCTATCTAAAAGTCTAAAGTCTGTCTTAAGCCAGCAGACTCATTTGGCTGGTGTTTATCTCGGTTTCATGGTGTGAAGCGACAGAGTACAAGACTTCCCCCTGGACAGGACGCCAGTCCATCGCAAGGTTAAACCCCCAGCTATTGCTGGTATTCATTTTCAGTTGAGTATACTGGAGCAATGTGAAATGAAGTGTTTTGTTCAAGAACACAACACACAGCCCAGGAATTGAACCCACAACATTATAATTGTAAGTCCAACACCCTTACCACTAGGCCACATGCCTCCACACACATATACATAAATTGATGTCAGTTCTGGGTTGATGCAACTAACTATTGGAATATACACTTATGTGTTACTAAAGTCCAGTTTTTGGTGAAACTAGCGCTGGTTTGGGTTGATATCAATATTATTTTATGTCTTTTTTGTCCAACCCAATTATTGATTGTTTAATGTAAGCTGTAGTAATTTCTGTTGATGACCATAATTTGTGGGATATATCAATATTTTGATATCTTTATTGGATGATCTGATGATCAATTGGTCACTGATTATATTGATCTTTGTTGATAACACTAAGAATTAGTTCAATATTGCCACTACACCATTGATTCCATAGAGAAATATTCTGCCACTGGAATAATCCTCATTCAGTAGGATGGTATATGGTACGATGTTGCAGGACTATGTGAGAAGCACCACATCGTATTGTGATGTTGCCAACCTATTAGTATATATATCATCATCATCATCATTGTTTAACGTCTATTTTTCCATGCTAACATGGGTTAGACGAGTTGTCCTATTGTCAGACAAACCAGATCAGACATGCTCATACAGAACTGTTTCTGGCTTGGTTTCTATGACTGGATGCCCTTCATAATGCCAACCCCATTTACAGTGTTTACTGTGCGCTTTTTATTGTGCCACCAAAACAACCACTTTAGAGTGTTGACTGGGCGTTTTTAGTCATAACACCAACGCAACCATTTCATTTATAAGTACAGCTAAAATAAATAAATAAAAAACACTTAAAAATAAAATCAAGTTACATATTTAACATATATAATCAAGTTTCTATGAGAAATAAAAACAGACATGTGATGCCTCCTCAACAAAACAATAAAGGGTTGTAACAAGATGTTTATAGAGATAATGTAGTGATATACAGAAAGTATCAACACCAGCTCTCAATCTGTCAGTCAAAAAGTTCACAATAATGACTCAAATCATCATTTAACGACCATGTTCTATGCTCTCGAGTGTTAGAAGAATTATTATGTTATGGAGTCAAGGCCAGGTAACCATGTCTTGTGTGTTACATTAATATTAAAAATGAAATTTAAAATTAACTTACAGAAACGAGCCACCAACACGACCCCTTTCAGTGTGGGATAGGTGTTTTTTGTCATGTCATCAAGACAACCACTTTAAGGGTTGACTGGGCACTCTTTTGTTGTGTTACCAAGTAGGGCTCCTTTCCTGATAGTATCAGAGTCCTATCTTTCCTCCCTCTCACTCACACTCTAGTAACACCCCACGCCCACACTTTGCCAGATAGTCCTGTATGAGCGAGACACAGTCACCCAACCAACCTTGCCTCAAATAGGGACAACTCCCATCTAACCCATGCCAGCGTGGAAGATGGACGTTAAACGATGATGATGATGATGATATATATAGTTAGATACATGCAGCCACATAAATAGCTTCATTCCTGAAATATATTTCAATTTACAAAGACTGCTTATGTAAGACTGAGTCATCTGCACATGTTGCTGTGGTAACTCCTCCTACCTTCAGTATGTCATGATTGAATTGGTGCAGTTACCACCACCACCACCACTACTACCACCACTACTAGTACCACCACCACCACCACCACTACTACCACCACTACTACTACAACCACACCACCACCACTATGATTAAAATTTTCCCTTACTACTTTTATAAACAACCAGCCTGCTCACCACCACCACCAGCAATACATGCCCCCACCACCACCACAACAACAATATAACCACTACTACAACCACCACAACAATAGAGCCACTACTACAACCACAACCACCACCACCACAACAATATAACCACAACTACAACCACCACCACCACAACAATAGAGCCACTACTACAACCACAACCACAACCACCACAACAATATAACCACAACTACAACCACCACCACCACAACAATAGAGCCACTACTACAACCACAACCACCACCACCACAACAATATAACCACAACTACAACCACCACCACCACAACAATAGAGCCACTACTACAACCACAACCACCACCACCACAACAATATAACCACAACTACAACCACCACCACCACAACAATAGAGCCACTACTACAACTACAACCACCACCACCACAACAATAGAGCCATTACTACAACTACAACCACCACCACCACAACAATAGAGCCACTACTACAACTACAACCACCACCACCACAACAATAGAGCCATTACTACAACTACAACCACCACCACCACAACAATAGAGCCACTACTACAACTACAACCACCACCACCACAACAATAGAGCCACTACTACAACTACAACCACCACCACCACAACAATAGAGCCACTACTACAACTACAACCACCACCACCACAACAATAGAGCCACTACTACAACCACAACCACAACCACCACAACAATATAACCACAACTACAACCACCACCACCACAACAATAGAGCCACTACTACAACCACAACCACCACAACAATATAACCACAACTACAACCACCACCACCACAACAATAGAGCCACTACTACAACTACAACCACCACCACCACGACAATAGAGCCACTACTACAACCACCACCACCACAACAATAGAGCCACTACTACAACCACCACCACCACAACAATAGAGCCACTACTACAACCACCACCACCACAACAATAGAGCCACTACTACAACCACAACCACCACAACAATAGAGCCACTACTACAACCACCACCACAACAACAATATAACCACTACTACAACCACCACCACAACAATATAACAACTACTACAACCACCACCACCACAATATAACCACTACTACAACCACCACCACCACAATATAACCACTACTACAACCACCACCACCACAACAATATAACCACTACTACAACCACCACCACCACCACCACCACAATATAACCACTACTACAACCACCACCACCATATAACCACTACTACAACCACCACCACCACCACAATATAACCACTACTACAACCACCACCACAACCACAATATAACCACTACTACAACCACCGCCACAATATAACCACTACTACAACCACCACCACCACAACAATATAACCACTACTACAACCACCACCACCACAATATAACCACTACTACAACCACCACCACCACAACAATATAACCACTACTACAACCACCACCACCACCACCACAATATAACCACTACTACAACCACCACCACCACAACAATATAACCACTACTACAACCACCACCACCACCACAATATAACAACTACTACAACCACCACCACCACAATATAACAACTACTACAACCACCACCACCACAATATAACCACTACTACAACCACCACCACCACCATATAACCACTACTACAACCACCACCACCACAATATAACCACTACTACAACCACCACCACCACAATATAACCACTACTACAACCACCACCACCACCACAATATAACCACTACTACAACCACCACCACCACAATATAACCACTACTACAACCACCACCACCACAATATAACCACTACTACAACCACCACCACCACAACAATATAACCACTACAACAACCACCACCACCACAATATAACCACTACTACAACCACCACCACCACCACCACAATATAACCACTACTACAACCACCACCACAACAATATAACCACTACTACAACCACCACCTCCACAATATAACCACTACTACAACCACCACCACCACCACCACCACAATATAACCACTACTACAACCACCACCACCACCACAACAATATAACCACTACTACAACCACCACCTCCACAATATAACAACTACTACAACCACCACCACCACCACCACAATATAACCACTACTACAACCACCACCACCACAATATAACCACTACTACAACCACCACCACCACAACAATATAACCACTACAACCACCACCACCACCACCACCACAATATAACCACTACTACAACCACCACCACCACCACAATATAACCACTACTACAACCACTGCCACAATATAACCACTACTACAACCACCACCACCACCACCACAATATAACCACTACTACAACCACCACCACCACCACAATATAACCACTACTACAACCACCACCACCACAACAATATAACCACTACTACAACCACCACCACCACAATATAACCACTACTACAACCACCACCACCACAACAATATAACCACTACTACAACCACCACCACCACAATATAACCACTACTACAACCACCACCACAATATAACCACTACTACAACCACCACAATATAACCACTACTACAACCACCACCACCACAACAATATAACCACTACTACAACCACCACCACCACCACAATATAACAACTACTACAACCACCACCACCACAATATAACTACTACAACCACCACCACCACAATATAACCACTACTACAACCACTACCACCACCATATAACCACTACTACAACCACCACCACCACAATATAACCACTACTACAACCACCACCACCACAATATAACCACTACTACAACCACCACCACCACAATATAACCACTACTACAACCACCACCACCACAACAATATAACCACTACAACAACCACCACCACCACAATATAACCACTACTACAACCACCACCACAATATAACCACTACTACAACCACCACCACAATATAACCACTACTACAACCACCACCACAATATAACCACTACTACAACCACCACCACCACTACCCAATATAACCACTACTACAACCACCACCACCACAACAATATAACCACTACTACAACCACCACCACCACAATATAACAACTACTACAACCACCACCACCACCACCACCACAATATAACCACTACTACAACCACCACCACCACCACCACAATATAACCACTACTACAACCACCACCACCACCACCACCACCACAACAATATAACCACTACTACAACCACCACCTCCACAATATAACAACTACTACAACCACCACCACCACCACAACAATATAACCACTACTACAACCACCACCACCACCACAATATAACCACTACTACAACCACCACCACCACCACCACCACAATATAACCACTACTACAACCACCACAATATAACAACTACTACAACCACCACCACCACCACCACCACAATATAACCACTACTACAACCACCACCACCACAATATAACCACTACTACAACCACCACCACCACCACAATATAACCACTTCTACAACCACCACCACCACCACAATATAACCACTACTACAACCACCACCACCACCACAATATAACCACTACTACAACCACCACCACCACAATATAACCACTACTACAACCACCACCACCACCACCACCACAATATAACAACTACTACAACCACCACCACCACAATATAACCACTACTACAACCACCACCACCACCACCACCACAATATAACCACTACCACCACCACCACCACCACAATATAACCACTACTACAACCACCACCACCACCACCACCACAATATAACCACTACCACCACAATATAACCACTACTACAACCACCACCACCACAATATAACCACTACTACAACCACCACCACCACCACAATATAACCACTACTACAACCACCACCACCACAATATAACCACTACTACAACCACCACCACAATATAACCACTACTACAACCACCACCACCACAATATAACCACTACTACAACCACCACCACCACCACAATATAACCACTACTACAACCACCACCACCACCACAATATAACCACTACTACAACCACCACCACCACCACAATATAACCACTACTACAACCACCACCACCACAATATAACAACTACTACACCCCTCAATACAAAACAGCACATTACAGTCACCAAAATATACAACTACCACCAGTCAGTGGTCACTGCTAGAGATAACAGCTAAATCTCTCAACTCACCTCACCACAGAGAAGGACATGTTATTAGATATTGTAGTCTAAGATGAACTACACCTGAAAAGATGGGATGGTCATGGCAGGAATGCTTTTCATCATAGGACCCATGTTTGTCAACCTGGGTCCTTGTAACTGACCTCTGACCTTGTTTAGGTGAATGGCAACAACCAGAGAGAGTCTCATAATAACAACAACAATAATAATAGGCCTGCTTGCTTCATGAAAGCTGACCTGGAGGTAAACAACAACTAGGTCATATGAAATAGGAGACAAATTTCCCCTTAAGTAACACCCTACCATCTTTTAACTCTTTAGCATTTACATTAATCTATATTTACCATTGTATTTTGGGGGTCAAGGCTTACCTCACATAATTATCTCACAATATTGAATCTATGAAGTTTTGATATCATTTATTTTAAAAACAATACCTTAACATCAGTATGAGTGGCCAGTTACAGCCAGTTTGAACAGAAATAGGAAAGAAAATTCTGGCCAGATATGGCTGGTTTAAATGTTAAAGGGTTAAAAAGGACTGAGAGCATACTGAATAGAAGATAAGTGTAAAAATGAAGAAAAGTGGTAGATAAAGTAAGTTGGAATGTCTGCTCCATCAGGGCAGACCTGGGACTTAAACAACAACAAACCAAGTCTCGGGACGTTCATCAAGCCGGTGCTTATTCTGGTTTCTGTGGCGTGAAGCAACTGAGAGTACAAGACTCCCTCCTGGACAGGACACCAGTCTTTCGCAGGCTTAAACCCTTAGCTTTTACTGGCACACATTTTCAGCTGAGTATACTGGAGCAACATGAAATGAAGTGTTTTGCTCAAGAACACAATACAGTCCAGTCGAGGAATGAAACCCACAACATTATGACTAAGTCCAACACACCACTAGGCCACACATCTCCACTAACGAAGCAGCCTTGATATTGCAATTGCCAGCTGAAATATAGACTTAAATGTTGTTTAGCCCAGGGTCATCCATGATCAAGCAGACCCCTGATCAAGGACATTACAGCTGCAACAATAATGACTTTTTTGAAGAATATAAAATCACATTTCTTGTTTAAAACAGTAGAGTATGTTATATAGATGAGATTTGGCTGCTATTTCTAACAGGTCGAGTAACCACATAGCTGCAGAAAATGATTAGTGTTATTGTGATAGAGGGAGAAAAGAAGGGGTAGGAATGAGGATGGCGGTGTGAGGTGGGTGGAAAATAATTTCCTGTAGTACTTGCCCTGCTCCAAATAATGAACTTGTATTATATTCTGCCATTAGAAATGGTAAAATCCTCACATTGGAACTGGTAGAACTGTCAGCAACAAGAGAACTCTAGCTTTATAAGAACAGCATCAAAAGTTAACTGTTCATCGTACAAATAGCTTCTTAACTGTGTAGCTAGTAGTGGTGGTGGTGTGTACGTGAGGGTGTCTCTCCTTCCCTCTCTCTCTCTGTAAACTGTGTCTGTGTCTGTATATAAGTTGTGTTGGTGTCTGTGTGTGCATGTATAAGTTGTGTGTGGCTGTGTGTGTGTTCACATAAACTATACATGCACACAAGTAGTAAAACAAATCTACTCTAGCTGGTGGATTAGTAGTCAGCATAGACTAAAGTGTTGTTCTAATAGTGTGGGGCAGTAGTAACAGAAAGGGTTGTAGTAGTGGTGGTGGTAATACTTGTTTCTACCAGTGGTAATAATACTTGTGCTAATGCTATAGGTAGTAGTAGTAGGAGTGATAGTTGTGGTGTTAGCAGTGGTAGTTGTACTAGCAGTAAAGGTAGAGACCAGCTATGGTCACTAATGACCATGAGATTTACACCTTGAAAGTTCACCTGTGAGGCACAAGTCAAGGCAAGATTGTGGAAAACCAGCAGTCGGCCATACCAAACTCCCTTCTCCAGCCATACCAAACTCCCCTCTCCAGCCATACCAAACTCCCCTCTCCAGCCATACCAAACTCCCTTCTCCAGCCATACCAAACTCTCTTCTCCAGCCATACCAAACTCCCTTCTCCAGCCATACCAAACTCCCCTCTCCAGCCATACCAAACTCCCTTCTCCAGCCATACCAAACTCCCTTCTCCAGCCATACCAAACTCCCCTCTCCAGCCATACCAAACTCCCCTCTCCAGCCATACCAAACTCCCTTCTCCAGCCATACCAAACTCTCTTCTCCAGCCATACCAAACTCCCTTCTCCAGCCATACCAAACTCTCTTCTCCAGCCATACCAAACTCCCTTCTCCAGCCATACCAAACTCCCCTCTCCAGCCATACCAAACTCCCCTCTCCAGCCATACCAAACTCCCTTCTCCAGCCATACCAAACTCTCTTCTCCAGCCATACCAAACTCCCTTCTCCAGCCATACCAAACTCTCTTCTCCAGCCATACCAAACTCCCCTCTCCAGCCATACCAAACTCCCTTCTCCAGCCATACCAAACTCCCTTCTCCAGCCATACCAAACTCCCTTCTCCAGCCATACCAAACTCCCTTCTCCAGCCATACCAAACTCTCTTCTCCAGCCATACCAAACTCCCCTCTCCAGCCATACCAAACTCTCTTCTCCAGCCATACCAAACTCCCTTCTCCAGCCATACCAAACTCCCCTCTCCAGCCATACCAAACTCCCTTCTCCAGCCATACCAAACTCCCCTCTCCAGCCATACCAAACTCCCTTCTCCAGCCATACCAAACTCCCTTCTCCAGCCATACCAAACTCTCTTCTCCAGCCATACCAAACTCCCTTCTCCAGCCATACCAAACTCTCTTCTCCAGCCATACCAAACTCCCCTCTCCAGCCATACCAAACTCTCTTCTCCAGCCATACCAAACTCCCTTCTCCAGCCATACCAAACTCCCCTCTCCAGCCATACCAAATTCCATTCTCCAGCCATACCAAACTCCATTCTCCAGCCATACCAAACTCCCCTCTCCAGCCATACCAAACTCTCTTCTCCAGCCATACCAAACTCCCCTCTCCAGCCATACCAAACTCCCTTCTCCAGCCATACCAAACTCCCCTCTCCAGCCATACCAAACTCCCCTCTCCAGCCATACCAAACTCCCTTCTCCAGCCATACCAAACTCTCTTCTCCAGCCATACCAAACTCCCCTCTCCAGCCATACCAAACTCTCTTCTCCAGCCATACCAAACTCCCCTCTCCAGCCATACCAAACTCCCTTCTCCAGCCATACCAAACTCCCCTCTCCAGCCATACCAAACTCCATTCTCCAGCCATACCAAACTCCATTCACCAGCCATACCAAACTCCCCTCTCCAGCCATACCAAACTCCCCTCTCCAGCCATACCAAACTCCCTTCTCCAGCCATACCAAACTCTCTTCTCCAGCCATACCAAACTCCCCTCTCCAGCCATACCAAACTCTCTTCTCCAGCCATACCAAACTCCCTTCTCCAGCCATACCAAACTCCCCTCTCCAGCCATACCAAACTCCATTCTCCAGCCATACCAAACTCCCCTCTCCAGCCATACCAAACTCCATTCTCCAGCCATACCAAACTCTCTTCTCCAGCCATACCAAACTCCATTCTCCAGCCATACCAAACTCCCTTCTCCAGCCATACCAAACTCCCTTCTCCAGCCATACCAAACTCCCCTCTCCAGCCATACCAAACTCCATTCTCCAGCCATACCAAACTCCCTTCTCCAGCCATACCAAACTCCCCTCTCCAGCCATACCAAACTCCCCTCTCCAGCCATACCAAACTCCCTTCTCCAGCCATACCAAACTCCCCTCTCCAGCCATACCAAACTCCCCTCTCCAGCCATACCAAACTCCATTCTCCAGCCATACCAAACTCCCCTCTCCAGCCATACCAAACTCCATTCTCCAGCCATACCAAACTCCCCTCTCCAGCCATACCAAACTCCCTTCTCCAGCCATACCAAACTCCCCTCTCCAGCCATACCAAACTCCCTTCTCCAGCCATACCAAACTCCCCTCTCCAGCCATACCAAACTCCCCTCTCCAGCCATACCAAACTCTCTTCTCCAGCCATACCAAACTCCCCTCTCCAGCCATACCAAACTCCCCTCTCCAGCCATACCAAACTCCATTCTCCAGCCATACCAAACTCCATTCTCCAGCCATACCAAACTCCCCTCTCCAGCCATACCAAACTCTCTTCTCCAGCCATACCAAACTCCCCTCTCCAGCCATACCAAACTCCCTTCTCCAGCCATACCAAACTCCCTTCTCCAGCCATACCAAACTCCCCTCTCCAGCCATACCAAACTCCCCTCTCCAGCCATACCAAACTCCATTCTCCAGCCATACCAAACTCCCCTCTCCAGCCATACCAAACTCTCTTCTCCAGCCATACCAAACTCCCTTCTCCAGCCATACCAAACTCCCCTCTCCAGCCATACCAAACTCCATTCTCCAGCCATACCAAACTCCCCTCTCCAGCCATACCAAACTCCATTCTCCAGCCATACCAAACTCCATTCTCCAGCCATACCAAACTCCCCTCTCCAGCCATACCAAACTCCATTCTCCAGCCATACCAAACTCCATTCTCCAGCCATACCAAACTCCCCTCTCCAGCCATACCAAACTCCCCTCTCCAGCCATACCAAACTCTCTTCTCCAGCCATACCAAACTCCCTTCTCCAGCCATACCAAACTCCCCTCTCCAGCCATACCAAACTCCCTTCTCCAGCCATACCAAACTCCCTTCTCCAGCCATACCAAACTCTCTTCTCCAGCCATACCAAACTCCATTCTCCAGCCATACCAAACTCCCCTCTCCAGCCATACCAAACTCCATTCTCCAGCCATACCAAACTCCCCTCTCCAGCCATACCAAACTCCCTTCTCCAGCCATACCAAACTCCCTTCTCCAGCCATACCAAACTCTCTTCTCCAGCCATACCAAACTCCCTTCTCCAGCCATACCAAACTCCCCTCTCCAGCCATACCAAACTCCATTCTCCAGCCATACCAAACTCCCCTCTCCAGCCATACCAAACTCCATTCTCCAGCCATACCAAACTCCCTTCTCCAGCCATACCAAACTCCCTTCTCCAGCCATACCAAACTCCCCTCTCCAGCCATACCAAACTCTCTTCTCCAGCCATACCAAACTCCATTCTCCAGCCATACCAAACTCCATTCTCCAGCCATACCAAACTCCCCTCTCCAGCCATACCAAACTCTCTTCTCCAGCCATACCAAACTCCCCTCTCCAGCCATACCAAACTCCCTTCTCCAGCCATACCAAACTCCCTTCTCCAGCCATACCAAACTCCCCTCTCCAGCCATACCAAACTCCCCTCTCCAGCCATACCAAACTCCATTCTCCAGCCATACCAAACTCCCCTCTCCAGCCATACCAAACTCTCTTCTCCAGCCATACCAAACTCCCTTCTCCAGCCATACCAAACTCCCCTCTCCAGCCATACCAAACTCCATTCTCCAGCCATACCAAACTCCCCTCTCCAGCCATACCAAACTCCCTTCTCCAGCCATACCAAACTCCCCTCTCCAGCCATACCAAACTCCATTCTCCAGCCATACCAAACTCCCCTCTCCAGCCATACCAAACTCCATTCTCCAGCCATACCAAACTCCATTCTCCAGCCATACCAAACTCCCCTCTCCAGCCATACCAAACTCCATTCTCCAGCCATACCAAACTCCATTCTCCAGCCATACCAAACTCCCCTCTCCAGCCATACCAAACTCCCTTCTCCAGCCATACCAAACTCCCCTCTCCAGCCATACCAAACTCCCCTCTCCAGCCATACCAAACTCCCTCTCCAGCCATACCAAACTCCCCTCTCCAGCCATACCAAACTCCCCTCTCCAGCCATACCAAACTCCCCTCTCCAGCCATACCAAACTCTCTTCTCCAGCCATACCAAACTCCCCTCTCCAGCCATACCAAACTCCCCTCTCCAGCCATACCAAACTCCATTCTCCAGCCATACCAAACTCCATTCTCCAGCCATACCAAACTCCCCTCTCCAGCCATACCAAACTCTCTTCTCCAGCCATACCAAACTCCCCTCTCCAGCCATACCAAACTCCCCTCTCCAGCCATACCAAACTCCCCTCTCCAGCCATACCAAACTCTCTTCTCCAGCCATACCAAACTCCCCTCTCCAGCCATACCAAACTCCCTTCTCCAGCCATACCAAACTCCCTTCTCCAGCCATACCAAACTCCCCTCTCCAGCCATACCAAACTCCCCTCTCCAGCCATACCAAACTCCATTCTCCAGCCATACCAAACTCCCCTCTCCAGCCATACCAAACTCTCTTCTCCAACCATACCAAACTCCCTTCTCCAGCCATACCAAACTCCCCTCTCCAGCCATACCAAACTCCCCTCTCCAGCCATACCAAACTCCATTCTCCAGCCATACCAAACTCCCCTCTCCAGCCATACCAAACTCTCTTCTCCAGCCATACCAAACTCCCTTCTCCAGCCATACCAAACTCCCCTCTCCAGCCATACCAAACTCCCCTCTCCAGCCATACCAAACTCCCCTCTCCAGCCATACCAAACTCCCCTCTCCAGCCATACCAAACTCCATTCTCCAGCCATACCAAACTCCCTTCTCCAGCCATACCAAACTCCCCTCTCCAGCCATACCAAACTCCCCTCTCCAGTCATACCAAACTCCCTTCTCCAGCCATACCAAACTCCCCTCTCCAGCCATACCAAACTCCCCTCTCCAGCCATACCAAACTCCCCTCTCCATGCCACCGCTGTTGTCAAAGGGAAAAACAATGGCTGATACAGATTGACACCAGTCACAACTCATATATACACTCTATATACAGTATTATACACTATATACACAATATATACACTATATATCATGCTGTCCAAGGAAAATAATGGCCAATACAGCTTGATACCAGTGACTTCACAACTCTACAGCTGAGTGAACTGGAGCAATGTGAAATAAAGTGTCTTGCTCAAGGACAGTGGACTGGAGCAACATGAAATAAAGTGTCTTGTTCAAGGACACAGTGGACTGGAGCAACGTGAAATAAAGTGTCTTGTTCAAGGACACAGTGGGCTGGAGCAACATGAAATAAAGTGTCTTGTTCAAGGACAACACACCACTGGGGTCCAGGAATGGATACACATATATATCATCATTTTACGTCCGCTTTTCCCTGCTTGCAAGGGTGGGATGGGAACTGATTCTGGCTTGATTTCTACAGCTGGATGCCCTTCCTAACACCAACCTCATTTACAGTGAGTGCTGGGTGCTTTTTATCCATGGCGCCTACATGTCCACTTTACAGTGTGGGCTGGGTGCTTTTTTTTTTTGCCGTGGCACCTCCATGACCACTTTGCGGTGGAATGATAGGGAAACAACACATCACCCAGTCTGAGAATTGAACTCACAACCTTTCGATTGCAAGGCCAATGCTCTAACCACTAAGCCATGTGCCCCCACATATATTTGAAAAAAAGGAAAAGAATGACTTCACTTGTAGTTCTAAACAATTTAATTTTATTACAATATTACAATTTTACAATTTGGTTTTGTAGATCTAGTAAGTTCTTTGTTAACTTCGGTGGGATTAACTTGTCAGTTTGACAATTGCCACTGACGAATTTGAAAGTTCTCCAGGAATCATCCCACCAAAGTTAACAAACAACTTACTAGATCTACAAAACCAAATTGTAAAATTGTGTGAAGGGCTGTGA
The DNA here is from genome assembly GCA_964016885.1 of Eledone cirrhosa. Lineage (NCBI taxonomy): Eukaryota > Metazoa > Mollusca > Cephalopoda > Octopoda > Eledonidae > Eledone > Eledone cirrhosa. Next base: position 435,779,433 of record OZ024740.1, on the reverse strand, counting down.
ATTGGTAGTATTGGTAGAGGGTCGGACGCCATGCTTTAATGCATAGAGTTTCGGCCCTTGCCATTCTGAGTTCAAATCCCGCCGAGGTTAACTTTGCTTTTCATCCTTACGGGGTAGATAAAATAAAGTACCAGTAATGCACTGGGTGATTGCTGGCCTTGTACCAAAAGTAGAAACAATTATTATTATATACTAGCAGTTTAGCCCGGCGTTGCTCGGGTTTGTTCATTTGCTATGAAAAGTTACATACAGGTAAACGTGGCTTGAAAGCGAATAAGCTTATCAATTAAGTGCATAAAGCAGTTGAACCGGTTATTAAACGTTACGAACCAATTAGCATTTTAGACAATCAATGATGGGTTAATAATCTTCCAATAGCAAATTTAGTAGACCAAAGTTGCAAGATGGTGGCCCTGATGCTGCTGGGTGTCAGATCTGTCTGCCATGGGTGACCCTACCAGTTTTCCAGACGGCATAGCTCCAACACCTCCAACACCTGCACCAACATCTATAGCACCTCTTTGTAGATGATATTGCGTGTCATCCCTTGAGGAGTGTAAACAAAATGTCCATTCCTGCTCTCTACGCCGGAACAGGCAACATAAAGTTAGCCATGGGAGAAGCATGGCTCCCCCAAATGGATGCCCGCCACCGACAATGTTTGCCCTTGTGACTTGTTAATGGACATGGCAAAACATGGTCTCACCGGGAATTGGGATCGCCGGAAATCGAACGGGATATCTGACGCCGAGGGGAAAAGGTTCATCCTTGGAATGAAAACATTATCCCCTCTCTCGCACCCCGTTACAATGGTGGCCTCAATCAAGTGGGGCGTCAGTGACTTGACGACCATGCGAGTACCATTGCACTGCTTTGGTGGGCGCAAGTTCCTTATTAGCATAATGGAACAGCCAACCCTAAGCTTAAGAATGTGAGGTGGGAGCCCTGGGGGCTCAAGGGAATTTAATAACTCAACCGGATAATTAACGATATCGTCGGGGTCTGACGTCCAGTCGATAGATTTGAAGATGTGCTCTTTACCAGGAATCTTCTCAATCAGCTGCTCGTTAATAGAATTAACCATGGTATTTTTTGGAGCAAGGATGGCTCTTTCGTTGAGCCAATCGAGGTTTTTAAAGTTAGATGACACATTAGGAAAAACTGCTTCCCAAAGGTCAGAAGGGCTGCTCACAATGTTGCACAGGGAATCGATTGTTATGCCGCCCTTGTCATCCGCAGGGACCTTGGCCTCACCAAGTGCTAAAATGTTCTGAGCAAAAGCTGCAGACATGTCACCATGCAAATGAGCACGCATATTTGTGCTCAGGTACAAACTCTTCACCTGGAGCCACAAAATGGCACGCACTTCATCAGATCTTGTCCCTTTGGGGATGACAGGCAGCATTTGCTGAAAATCCCCTGATAACAGAAGGGTTATGCCACCCATAGGAGCCGTAGAATCCCTAATGTCTTTCAGGGTCCTGTCCAATGCCTCAAGGGCACCCTTGTGTGCCATTGTGCACTAATCCCAAACAATGAGACAACATTTTTTGAGAACCAGAGCTTTGTGTGAACTCTTGCTGATATTGCATCTTGGTGTCTCAGTTTTTACTAAATCCAAAGGGAGTTTAAAGGTTGAATGTGCTGTCCTGCCTCCCGGCAGCAAAGTAGCAGCGATCCCGGATGATGCAACGGTCAACGCAATTTTTTTCTCCTGACGAATCTTAGCGAGAATCAATTTTGTTACAAAAGTTTTTCTGGTACCCCCAGGAGCATCGAGAAAGTAAATACCCCCAGTCTAATTTTGAACCGCATCAATGATAGTTAAATAGGCCAACCTTTGGTCCGACAGAAGTTTGGGCTCATTTTCCTCTAAGTATTGGGAAAGAGATTCGATGTCATATGCTGTTTCCCGCAACAAATCCGGGGCCAACGTGTTAGCTTCCTCTCTGATGGTTGACGGCAAGCCATACGTCGCCAACTCACTCCCACCCATGTCGAGGAGGGCGTCCTCGATATCAATGAGTGCCCTGTTGTAGATAATGTCGCTGTAACCAGCTTCCACTGAAGTATACTGAAGATGAGCCAGGCGCAGGAAGTCCTCAGACATGAAGTCTCTGTACTTGACCCATAAAGATTTGGGATCACCCAATTCACACTTTTGAAGCAAAATGTCAAAGAGTTCCCGTAGACCTTTAGGTGATTTCAACAAAGCACCCTCTGCTAAAGTGGAATCCCATTGCGAATCATCTTCCAAAAGACCACGCTTAAAGCAGGCTTACCGGTACGTATCACATATTTCTCCATCAACAGTTTTGAGGTCCTGAAAACTTTGTGGGCCTACAACTTCATGCAGAAGAAGGCGGAGATGAAAGCTCTCATGCTGACATGGGGGCACAGTGTAAACCCTTCCAAGACAGCTGTCAAATTTTACACCAGGATGTCTTTCAACAGCCTGACATGACTTTCTTCGCACCCAAGTGTTTTTCGACCATATAAAGTCGGATGGAACCTGGGGGTACACAGTTGTTTGCACAAATGAATCTAACTGGCAAAGTTTGAAGAAATCCGTCAGAGTGGTCTCTTTCGGATCGGCGGCCAACTTGGCGGCGGTTTGGTCCGTAAAGTAAACCCTTTGCCCATTTTCCAAATGTACCGCAAGCTGTACGATGACATGGTGACGTTGGTGTGGGGGTAAACCAAATAGGCGCCAAAAAGCTTCATTGCTACTGATGTACCGCCCCGCCAGGTATTCTGTGACCTCATCGGAGCCCTTATTTACATATTTGCATATGTATTTTATAGACTTGACGGAGTTGCAAAACTCAACGTTGATGTGGGCGTTGAACATCTCCAAGAGAAGCGGGCAGTACGGGACCACCCATCTATTGTCGACTTGACCTCCCTTTACTGTTTACAGGGGGTACCCGTCGCCACCAGTCTGAGTCTAGTCAATAAATTTTTTTGGGTATCCCTTACTGCACGACCCCCCTTTCAGACACGTGTGATGCTCATTAGGACCCGACGCACATGGACCATGTTAGCTTTGACGATGTCATGTAATTCCTGGTCAGTTGCTGGGTTATGGATTTCAGCCGAAATGAAGCTGTCTATGGCATTTGAATTGATTTTATCAGCTAACCAAATCAAAATGTGAGCATGTGGCAGCCCTCGTTTTTGCCATTCGACGGTGAATATGTCACATTTTACAGCCCAAAATACCTGACCCTTTTTTATTAAAGCCATGAGTTTAGCCAGTTTCAGTCTGAACACTCTGGCAATGAGGTCATGTCTGTTCGAATAATTTTACCCAGGAAAAAGTTCACGAGTTACATTCCGATTCATATGTCTATAGCATTAATCTGTTATATGAAGTGTTATTTTGCGGGTTGTTATTTGCAATAAGACGATTGAAAATGCCCCAGATAAGCCGTATGCCAATACGGAACGCTCAATACGGAACGCTCCACTGCAGTGTTGTCATATAGGGAGTGAAGAGCAACAGAGAGAGTAAAGCAGTTAAATTATATAGAGAGGGAATATACGGAACGCTCCATTTGATCATAAACATTGTTTCTCTCTCTGCAGTGTTGTCATATAGGGAGTGAAGAGCAACAGAGAGTAAAGCAGTTAAATTATAGAGAGGGGGAATGATCATGATCGATTTTGCCCTTATTGTTGATGGATTTGAAATTTGTTTGCTTCATGACCTTTTCCTGACCAAAAGCAATAATTGTCCCGACTTTGAATAGAATCCGTTGGAAATTGTGGACGTGAATCTGTTACAAACCTTAACACACACATCCCCAGATTTATATATATATATATACATATATTAGTATATAAGTCAATATCCAGAATGTCACCAGCTGATACAGATTTAATAAATTGAGTAGTAGTAGAGTGGTAGTAATGGTAGTGGTAGTGATAGTAGTGTTGGTGGTAGTAGTAGTAGTAGTAGTGATAGTGTTGGTGGTAGTAGTAGTAGTAGTAGTAGTGTTGGTGATAGTAGTAGTAGTAGTAGTAGTAGTAGTAGTAGTAGTAGTTAGTACATAATCCACAATAAATTAGTATTTTTTCATTGTCGTTGCTTAAGGAAAGGACAAAAGAGTAGCATGTAACACTGAAGGAGCTCCTACACTGGTGTTTGACATGTTAGAAATAACAGTCAATTCAATTTTAAATCACACCTTATGGTCATTTTTTTTAAATAAGAAGAAAAAAGGGTAGAATGAGAAATGTCCTAGATATACCTAAAAATACAGGGGTCATTGCTGGAACCCCTTTGATCACAAGTCTGTTCAATTAAGGTTTACTTGCGGCTAAACAACAACTATATGGTGAAAACCTTAAGTTTAGCATTCAAGTCATACATCAGTTTTTCCATACAGAAAGTAACCAACAACACATCAGGGTTCTGTTTTCAGAACCTGCACCCACCCCATTTTATTTCTATACATCAATATCTGTTTGGCATCACCTCTAATGATACCTACTCTTAATGAGATTATACCACCCTTCACTTCCTGAACCTTCCATACCCAAATGTCACACAGGTTACACCCCTCATACCAAATCTACAGGGACTCCATGAACAAAGACATTGAAAATATCCCCTAATGAGGTCATGTTACTCTTGTAGAATTCAATATTAAGAACATATTTTTGCCCCACATCCTAAAATGACATGCAGCTAGAACCCTCATGATAATTTCAAATGCTTCAAGCCCCCATTACTGAGTATCCCTGCTGGTGACCACATCCTTAACATAACACTGCATCACAAAGACAATGACATTTCTCTTTAGAGCCAAAAAATGCCTCAGCTCCCCAAAATATCTAACCCCTCTACAAAATTTTGGTTAGATCCACAATGAAATACTGCATCCATATCTTGGATGCTGGAGCTCTGCTACACACACAATTGGTAAAACTTGTTATATAACAAAAACTATTCTCTAAATGACAGCTAAAATATTTAAAACATTCAAAATGGTCAGAAATTAGTATTAAAAAAAAAATTTTTTTTAAATCATTAAATAATGGAGAATTATAATTGTTTCTACTTTTGGCACAAGGCCAGCAATTACCCAGTACATTAGTGGTACTTTATTTTATCGACCCCATAAGGATGAAAGGCAAAGTTAACCTCGACGGGATTTGAACTCAGACCGTAAAGAGACGTAACTATGCTAGAAAGCATGGCATCCAACCCTCTACCGGTACTGCAAATTCACCGCCCTTAATGGAGAATTATATAATGACACTTAAAACACTTAAAATATTAAAATTTCATAAATTTATTCTCCACTCAAGAGAATTTCAAAAACATAATGTGTTGATTAGTTACCTTGGCTTATAAATAAGGTTTGGAGTTTTGCCTATTTCTCAGACATAAAACAGGAGATCAACTGAGATAAGAAACGGTTTAATTAGAAGATCAGTTGAGACGAGAAAAGGTTTGATCGGAAGATCAACTGAGATGAGAAATGGTTTAATCGGAAGATCAGTTGAGATGAGAAATGGTTTGATCGAAAGATCAACTGAGATGAGACAGAGTGGCATTAAACAAATCCTATAATGAAAAAAGACCTTCCACTATTTAGTTCTGTTTGAGAAGAGTTCAAATCCTATCATAGACTTTCATGTATCCAGGATCAGCAAAACATGTAACCAGTTATATACTGGTTTCAATTTAATTGATTATTTTTGATTCCACTAATCAATTTGTAAAGTGTTGACAGTAAGAGAAAATTGATTTTCTGTTTTCACTTTGTCGGTGTCTCTATGGAAATTGAAGAATTATCTCCACTAACGATGATATATGATTATCAATAATGTTATAATGATTTATAAAGGCCATTGAGGGAAGGAGAGAGAGAGGGGTGGGTGATAAACTAAATAGATCGAATGATAGAAAACTAAGTAATGAGGCATTTACAACTGTAAAACTGGGATATGTTTGTAATATTCCCTCTGGGAGGGTGTAATGTTTATCTTAGTCTATATATAGTATCTTGGGACAGTATATAAACACTATTGTCTTAATATATACATACATACGTATATAGCTATATTATGTAGTTGTATTGAATCATATGAATAAATATGAACATATATAAATAATGTGTATACAGTATTTGGGGAGAGTATCATCATCATCATCATCAACATCTATCATCCACGCTAGCATGGGTTTAGACGGTATATAAACACTTTTGTATTTTATATATTTATATACGCAAGTGTGTGTATATAGCGATATTATGTAGCTGTGTAGATAGATATGAATATATATGAGGCTTTTCTTTTCTTTTTTTCGGGTTATAGCTACTGGCGCTCAGAGAGTGGGATTGGCTCAGTGCACAGTCTTTCCTCACTTTAAAAATATTCTTCACGCACAGGCATTGCACGATTGCATGGCCCTTTACGATCTGAGTTCAAATCCCACCGGGGTTAACTTTGCCTTTCATCCATACGGGATCGATAAAATAAAGTACCAGTAATACACTGGGATAATTGCTGGCCTTGTGCCAAAAGTAGAAACAATTAATTAATAATTATTAATAGTGTTATTATTATTGTTATGACCATGCTGTAAAATGGAGGGGTAGAGAGGGCCCATGAGTCCAGTAAGACATCCTCTCTAGTGCTGGTGGCACAAATAAAAGCACCCAGTCCACGCTGTAAAGTGGCACTGGTGTTAGGAAGGGCATCCAACCAGTGTATTAAGGCCAAAACAATTATGAGTACAACAACAAATATATATCGCAATAACTGCATAAACAGCAATAGCACTAACCATGTTAGGGCTGCGCACGGTAGTGGGTGGCTGGTGTGGCCATGTGTGATGCAAGTACACTAACCATTTGCAACACTAACTTCCAGAAGCCTGCCAATCACCTAATAACCTACAAATCAGGCGAGCACATAAGCCAGATTGACTTCTTACTAGTTAGGCAGCGGGACAGGCAGATAGTGTCTAATATCAAGGCATAACCTGGGGAAGAATGTACCCCACAACATAGGTTAGTCGTGAGTGATATCTCAGTAAGCAAGAGATGGACTGAGACATACAGGAAGGTGTGGAGAAGAAAGGACTGGAAGCTAAAAGACCTTTCACTAAAATAAAAATTTAGGAAAGCCCTTCAAGATGTGTATGACGAAAAAGAAGACAATTTAGAGTCATATGACGTAGATGATAACTGGAATTTCTTAGGTGACAATTTACTGAAGGGTACTGATGAAACTTGTGGCTGGAGCAGAGCTCCAACCAGACAGAGAGTGACCTGGTGGTGGAACAGCACGGTAGATAGGGCCATGAGAGACAAAAGACTAGCATGGAAGGCTTGGAAAAAGGGTGGGAGTAGAGAAGGATATACAGCTGCTAAGAGAGAAGCTAGACATCAGGTGTACTTAGCACGCAGGGAGGCTGAGAGTAGGAGGTTTGCCAATGTTCTGCGACGGGAAGATCAGAGGCATGCAGTGTTCCACATTGCAAGGCAGTGTGTCAATGCAAATCAGGATGTTGTTGGAGATAAATGTTTCCGGAATGATGCCGGTGTACATAGTGTCACGAATGATCAGAAAAAGGAGGCCTGGAAATGTCATTATGAGAGACTGATGAATGTGGAGAACGAATGGGAGAGAGAGAAATTACCCTCTGTAGATCCGACAGAGGGACCAGCTATTGAGATTGACGAATATAGGGTCCAAGAGGCGATTAAGGAAATGAAAAATGGTAAGGCCACTGGACCGTCGGGGATAGTTGCTGAGATGGTGAAGGCATCAGGGGACGTAGGCACTAAACTGGTTGCATGCATCATCAATCAGGCTATATATGGTGGTGTCATACCCAAAGACTGGTGCAGCAGTATTCTCATAAATTGCTACAAAGGTAAAGGGGATGCTCTGGAGAGGAGCAATTATATGGGTATAAAACTGATGGATCAGGTTATGAAAGTGGCAGAAAGGATATTAGCACAACTAATTAGAGAAAGGGTCAAACTAAATGAGATGCAGTTTGGTTTTGTTCCTGGGAAGAGTACAACAGATGCCCTCTTCTTGGTAAGACAATTACAAGAGAGGTTCTTAGAGAAGAATAAGCCACTATACTTAGCTTTTGTTGACCTAGAGAAGGCCTTTGATAGGGTACCCCGATCTGTCATCTGGTGGTCCCTAAGGAAAGTGCAAACTTTGTATAGAGGTGCTGTCAGTAAAGTGAGGGTAGGAATGGAGTTTAGTGAGGAATTCCAGATACAAGTAGGAGTACATCAGGGTTCGGTCCTCAGCCCGCTCTTGTTCATTATAGTCCTCCAAGCCATAACAGAGGAGTTTAAGACTGGCTGTCCATGGGAACTTCTCTATACTGACGATCTGGTTCTTATAGCAGAATCAGTAGAGGAGCTAGAGAATAAATTCTGGCTATGGAAACAGCAGTTGGAAGCAAGAGGACTGAGAGTGAACCTAGCTAAGACAAAAGTGTTGATGAGTAGAAAAGAGGACAAAACTCTGATTCCGTCAGGGCCATGTTCGATATGCAGAAAAAGAAGTGGCATACATTCTATAAAATGCACACAATGCAGATCCTGGGTACACAAGAAATGTAGTGGGATAGCAGGCAAATTAACAGGTAGGGAGAAATATGTATGCAATAGATGTACAGGGAAATTAGACAGTAGAAGTCGCATTGATAGACGCATTTTTCAAATGCAGGTGGGTGCTATAGAAGTGGTGGATAGCTTCCGGTACCTAGGAGATCAGATTAGCATGGGAGGGGGTGTTCCGAGGCCATAGTATCTAGAATAGGACGGGTTGGAAGAAGTTTAGGGAGCTGCTTCCTCTGCTGACGAAGGGTTTCTCGCTGCGTACGAAAGGATGGTTATATGATGCCTGTGTGAGGAGCACGATGCTGCATGGTAGTGAGACATGGGCAGCAACTGCAGAGGATATGCGATGGCTGGAGAGAAATGAGGCAAGCATGCTCAGTTGGATGTGCAATGTCAATGTGCATGAACGACCCAGCATGAATGTGTTGAGAGAGAAACTGTGTCTGAGAGGGATAGAATGTAGTGTACGGGAGAGGAGACTGAGGTGGTATGGACATGTGATGCGCATGGAGGATGACCGATGAGTGAAGAAGTGCCAGGAAATGCCAGTTGAAGGAAGGCGTGGTAGAGGTAGATCACAAAAAACATGGGCGGAGGTGGTGAGAACAGACCCCAGATTGCTGAAGCTCACGGGGGAGATGACGAAGGACTGTGACAAGTGGAGAGATGCTGTGCTGAATAAGACTTGTCCCACCCTTGCAAGCAGGGAAAAGCGGACGTAAAATGATGATGATAAACACAATTGTCTGCATACATATACATACACACATACATGTGTGTATGTATATGTATGTAAATGTGGTTGGTGTTAGGAAGGGCATCCAGCCGTAGAAAACCTGCCAGATAGTCCTATACGAGTAAGACACGGTCACCCGACCAACCTTGCCTCAAGTGGGACAACTCCCGTCTAACCCATGCTAGCGTAGAAGATGGACGTTAACCAATGATGATGATGATGTATATGGTTGTGTAGATAGATACGAGTATATAGACATATAGAAATATGGTGTATACACACACACACCTGTAGATAGATGAGTATATAGGTATATATCTACAGGTGTATATACACACCTGTAGATAGATATGAGTATATAGGTATATATCTACAGGTGTATATATACACACCTGTAGATAGATATGAGTATATAGGTATATATCTACAGGTGTCTATATACACACCTGTAGATATATACACAGGAACTACAGACACAGGGTGAGGATTATCTAAGTGGGTCAATAGGTTGAACATTATTGGTTATAATGGCATACTTCTGTTTTAGTGAGCCAATGAGAGAGAGCCTCTAAATGGATACATGAGCTGCTAGAAATAGAAGCCTAATCTCCCTCAATTTGTACCCTAATGTCTGAAAAAAAGAAAAGGGCCACACTGAATGCTAGTTTTAAATACCTGAAAAGACAAAAACTAATGTGGGTAAATCTATGTGGTCAGGGCCATATTATGATGGGGGAGATACAGGTTTGGCAGGCCCAGAGCAGTTCAGGGGGCTAGAGCAGTACAGGTTTAGGAGAACCCAGGGCTGTTCCTAAAGGTTCGAGTCAGAACTACCTTGTATTTTTAGGGTTACTTGTCTTTCATTGTTTAACCTTTTAGAATTTGCATTAGTCTTTATATACTATTGTATTTTTACGGTAAAGGCTTTACCTCATATAATATCTCACATAACATCAAATCTATGAGATTTTGATATTTATTTCAAGAAAAATACCTTAATTTCGGTATGAGTGGCCGGTTATGGCCAGTTTGAACAGAAAGAGGTGAAAGAATTCTGGCCGGATATGGCCAGTTTAAATGCTAAAGGGTTAATAGATAAGAGGACTGTGAATTAGAATGACAAAGTGAGAGTGTCAGATGAAACTGTTTGAGGTTCTTAGTTCCAATCCTGCTCGGGTGAAATTTTCATTTCATCTTTTCTAAACTTTGATAAACTAAGAATGAATGTAATTATTGCTGTCCATGTTGAGGGCAAATGTTACTGTAGCTGTCCATGTTGAGGGCATCTCTTGCTGTCCATGTTGAGGGCATCTCATGTTATATTCAGGACTAAGTGTTTAGCTTCTACTTCATTACAAGACTGCCAGGAAGTTCCCACCCTTATGTGTAAGTGTCAGTACACAGAACAAATACAGCAGAAAAATATTTCATGGCAGTTTATAGTTTTATAAGATATGTTTGTAATTGAAAATAATTATAAAATGTGAGTCTAGAATTTTGGAGATGTTTAGATTCCAAGACATGAAAAAATAAATGTATACAAGTGATGTAACCCGAGAGGGTTGTAGGGGCAGAGTCCTCAAACACTCCTTCCAGCAGGTCCTGTCAGAAGCAACCATCTCTAACTGATCTGTCTGGATCCCCAAGTGAGATCAGCCAAGCCCATGGATGTTATCCAAATATTCTTCAATACTAAAATAATATTTGAGATTTTAGTTAACGTTGTGTGTGTGTTTAATAAGCTATTTTGGGGTAGTTCTTCTATATATTTGTAAACCCTTTAAAATTGGTGATTGGTGGAATTGAGGCACAGTCTAAATATCTACAAGAAAAACAGTCATGGAGGCGGGGGGCACTAACAACATCTAAGGACTAGGTGGTGTTAAACCAGGTAGTTAATCTTACCAACCTGTAAGAGAGAGAGAGGGTGAGGAGAGAAGGAGGGGGAGAGGAGAGAGTAGAAAAGAGGAATTTAATGAAAATAGAGGAATTTTTCATAAACAAATGAAACATTTCGATGGTATTTACATTTATATACACCCATAATGAGGTGTACACACACACATAATGAGCTGTACACACACACATAATGAGCTGTACACACACACATAATGAGCTGTACACATACACATAATGAGCTGTACACACACACACTCATGAGGTATACATACACACAAATTACGATGCACAAAGCAAGCACATATGCAAAACAAGCACGTCTTGTGTTACAGTGTGTGTGTGTGATAAAAAGAGACATAATATCTAGAAACTCAGACAGACAGACAGACACAAACAGACAGACTGACACACACTGACAGACAGACAGACAGACACATGCAGACAGACAGACAGACAGACAAGCAGACAGGAGACAGATTATATATATATGACAGATATATATATATATAGAAACAGGAGGTAAGGACCAGAAACAGGAGGTAAGGACCAGAAACAGGAGGTATTCAAGATTGCGAGGCAGTGTGTCAGAGAGAATTGTGATGTCATTGGAGAGAAGTGTATCCGGAATGATAAAGGTGAGCTTGCCCTCACAAGTGCTGAGAAGAAAGATGCATGGAAGAGTCATTATGATAGATTACTAAATGAGGAGAATGTATGGGAAGAAGAGACCCTACCACAAGTAGACCCTATAAAGGGGCCAGCAGTACAAGTCAGAAGCAACGTAGTAAGTAAGGCAATCAAAGATATGAAGATGGGGAAGGCAACCGGTCCATCGGGTATAGCTGCCGAGATGCTGAAGGCATCTGGGTCTGTAGGTCACACTATAATCACACGTATTGTTAACCAGGTAATACTAGAAGGTGTCATACCAAAAGATTGGTGCAGTAGCATCATTGTCAACTGCTACAAAGGTAAAGGTGATGCACTCGATAGAGGAAACTATAGAGGTATAAAGCTGATGGACCAGGTCATGAAAGTAACAGAAAGAGTTATAGCGCAGTTGATGAGGGACCGGGTGAAAATAGACGAGATGCAATTTGGGTTTGTACCAGGAAGAGGCACCACTGATGCCCTCTTCCTTGTGAGGCAATTACAGGAAAAGTACCTAGCTAAAAGTAAGCCACTCTACTTGGCATTTGTCGACCTTGAGAAAGCCTTTGACAGAGTTCTACGTGCTGTAATCTGGTGGGCTCTTAGAAAACTAGGAGTAGATGAATGGCTTGTGAAAGCGGTACAAGCCATGTATAGGGGAGCAGTCAACAAAGTTATGATTAGCAATGAGTATAGCGAGGAATTTAGCGTACAGGTTGGGGTCCACCAGGGCTCTGTTCTTAGCCCCCTCCTGTTCATCATAGTCCTGCAGGCAATAACGGAGGAGTTTAAGACCGGATGCCCATGGGAACTCCTGTATGCTGATGACCTCACACTCATAGCTGAATCTATGGTAGAACTAGAGAATAAATTCCAAAGTTGGAAGCAGGGACTAGAAAGAAAAGGTCTCAAAGACAACATGACAAAGACTAAGGTCCTTGTAAGTAGACGAGAAAAGAGAACCCAGATCCCCTCAGGGAAATGGCCTTGCTCAGTATGTAGGAAAGGTGTAGGTAGGAACTCCATTCTCTACCCCAAATGCAAACAATGGGTACACAAGAGATGTAGCGGGATCTCAGGAAGCTTAATTAAGAATGTAGGCTTCACATGCAGCAGCTGTGCTGGGACAGCAAGCAGCAAACAGCCACAGGAAACAAGGACCACCAATCTCTGGGTGGGCTCTGTAGAAACAGTAGACAGCTTCTGCTACCTAGGTGACCGAATTAGCAGCGGAGGTGGGTGTTCAGAAAGTACAATAACTAGGGTAAGAACGGGATGGAAGAAGTTCAGGGAACTACTACCACTGCTAGCTGCAAAAGGCTTCTCCCTCAGAATGAAAGGCAGACTGTATGATGCGTGTATCCGAACAGCAATGTTACATGGTAGTGATACCAGAGCGCTGAAGGTGGAAGACTTACGTAGATTAGAGAGAAACGAAGCCTGCATGTTCCGATGGATATGTAATAGTAATATACGCAAACGACAAAGCATAAATGAATTAAGAGAGAGACTGAGCATAAGAGGAATCAAATGCTGTGTGCAGGAGAGGCGGTTGCGTTGGTATGGACATGTGATGCGTATGAATGATGACAGCTGCATAAAAAGGTGCAGAGCACTAGAAGTCGATGGAAACCGCGGAGTGGGGAGACCCAAGATGACCTGGGATGAGGTGATAAAAGCCGACCTTACCCAATTACACCTCTCAAAGGCGATGACACACGACCGTGACCTCTGGCATCACGCAGTAATACAGAGTACCCGACCTTCCATGGGTACAAGCTGAAGCATACAGACAATATGCCTCCACACCCTCCCACTGCAAGGTGGTCGTGGAGGTGCCACGGCAAAAAAGCACCCAGCCCACACTGTAAAGTGGACGTGTAGGCGCCACGAAAAAGCACCCAACACTGACTGTAAATGAGGTTGGTGTTAGGAAGGGCATCCAGCTGTAGAAATCAAGCCAAATCAGTTCCTGTATGAACAAGGCATGGTCAGCTGACCAGACACTGCCCACAACAGGACAACCCGTCTAACCCATGCTAGCGTGGAAGAACGGACGTAAAACGATGATGATGATGATGATGATGATATATATATATAGACAGATATATATATATATATATATATATAGACAGATATATATATAGATAGACAGACTGAATAAAAAATGGCGTAGACATACAACACAACAGGAGGAAAAAATATAACACCACTGACGATGTTGCAGATGTGCAACGAAAGATTTACGTAAATTATGTAAACTATATATATGTGTTTGTGTCTATATTGTATCTGTATTATTTTTTACCGTCGGTCAGTCAATGGCAACATTGAGGACCGATTAAGTTAGATCGCAGATATAAAAGACAGCGAGAAGCGAAAACCAACCAAACAGTGAGTGTGTTCTGTTATTAATTCTGGCAATATTACACAAATATGACCCTCCCCAAGTATAACAATATTTGTTTCGACACACGATTTCATATAAAAAACCTCGCTAAACTAATGATATATATATAGACAGATATATATATATATATATATATATATATATATATGTGGGCCTAAATTCCGATTCTCGATAATTTATTTGTATTTATCTCCAGTCTTTAGCTATTGACCAGTTAATTTTATTGATTTTTTAGTTGATCTTATTGACTGATGAATAGCTCATGTTAATTTTAACCCGTCTGTTGAGAACTCTAATTCGATATGTGATATATTGTATTTTTACAAATATATACACTGCCGAATTCATTCGCCTAATATAGGGGTTCCCTCCCCTGCTAAACACCACGTGGATTTAGTAACGGGTTCTTCTGTATATTCGAACGAAATGCCTGTTAAGAAAGTGGTTTTCCTTGTTCATCTTTCTGCCAGAAGCCGAATATTTTTTTATGTAAGCTGACGGTAACTGATTTAGGAACCGCAGAAACCAAAAAGCTGGAATTTACCATCATTCTAGCGGGTCCGAGTAAAGATTTTTCATTCCTTTATATTATTATTTGTCTGACCCGAATTTTCCTGGTCGTTTTTTTCTGCTGTGTGAGTGATTTTAAGCATTGTCTCCGTGCGTTGGTATTTAAACGATAGTTATAGCTCTGGTTTATCCAAACTATTGAGCCCTTTGCCACGCATTTCGAAGATTGTGTTTCGTTATTTTGTGGGCCGAAATTCCGATTATCGATAATTTATATATATATATATATATATATATATATATATATATGTAAGTATGTATGTATACGTACATACATATATGTATACAGACGTACAGTAGCATGCATGCATATATATATATATATATATATATATATATATATATATATATATATATACACATATGCATACAGGTACACATACATATATGCACGCATCAGTTTAGCCTACGTTTATTATAACGCCGGCCGCTTTGTTCGTTTGTTTGTCAACAAAGCGAACAGCCTGAATTTATGCCATACGGTGTTAAGGCAACCACGTCACCTTTTTGTTCAACACTGACACAGGAACGATGTACTAGTTTCAAGCTTGTTAGCTATCATCAGCACCGTTTACCCATCTGCCAGATAGTTGAACGTTCGAAAGTATATACTTTCCTTATGAAAATTAACGGCTGAGCAGCCTAATTTGCATATTGAGTGAGTTAAATCGGTCAGGCATACCGAAAACGATAAGTTGAAAAAAAATGAAAACGAAATTTCATTTCTCACTCTTAGTATGGCACTTACTTAAATATAAGTATGTATGTATACTGTATGTCTGTATACATATATGTATGTACGTATACATACATACTTACATTTAAGTAAGTGCCATACTAAGAGTGAGAAATGAAATTTCGTTTTCATTTTTTTTCAACTTTATATATATATATATATATATATATATATATATATATTATGGAGGCACATAGCTTAGTGGTTAGAGCATTGGCCTTGCAATCGAAAGGTTGTGAGTTCAATTCTCAGACCGGGTGATGTGTTGTTTCCTTGGGCAAGGCACTTTATTTCACATTGCTCCAGTTTACTCAGATGTAGAAATGAGATGATAGGGACTGGGGCCCATATCATTCCACTGCAAAGTGGACGTGGAGGTGCCAAGGCAAAAAAGCACCCACCACTCACTGTAAATGAGGTTGGTGTTAGGAAGGGCATCCAGCTGTAGAAATCAAGCCAGAATCAGTTCCTGTCCCACCCTTGCAAGCAGGGAAAAAGTGGACGTAAAATGAAATGAAAAAATGAAATGAAATATATATATATGATATATAGCTCTGATTATTTAATTTATTAACTCTTCATTGAGCCACAAAGTGACCCATTGCAAAACACACATATATATATATATATATATATATATATGTAAACCTTTATATGTAATAATCTCCCGTTAGGTTGAGATACAATTTTGGCTGTATTGGGCTGCGCTTTCTAGCAAAAAGCCTACTAGCCGTAAGCAACTAATCACATCCTTTCTAATTTGACCGCTGCCACATCACGATTCTTAGCCATTTTTTAATGTATTCTTGGCGCAATCACTTTGGAAAATTAATTGTCTAAATAATAGCTAATTCCTGAAGAGTCCGGTGCTCTAGATTTCCAATGTTATCGGATATCTTAAAATGCGGACGAAACCATGGTAGAGGTAACTAAATATGTTCACTTTCCTTCTAGTTTATTTTACACCTAATTCTGTTTAGTTGACTGTATATCTGGCCGATTTATACACGATAAATACTCGATAAATACTCCATCGCAACCGCCGCGAAGGCTGCTTTCGGTTATTTGTCGGAGATTTCTTCAAAGGAGCTTTTATTCTTATAGCTTCGTCTAATTGATTTTTTATATGGTTAATTATGCTAATTGGGAGAGGAAACAGTATATATTTTATCTGGCGATTCTATAGACATGTTTTATGATATATATATAGACAGATATATATATATATATATAGGAAGAAGTAAGACCCCGACGGCTGAGCTCAAGCCGTTTTGACGGCTAATTCTGTCAGAGTTAGCCGTCGAAACGGCTTGAGCTCAGCCGTCGGGGTCTTACTTGTTTCTATTACCCACTCTACTACCCTAAGTATTGAGTACTTTGGTGTGTTATGGTCCACCTGGTTCCTTACCACATTTCCTTCGTTATATATATAGACAGACATATATATATATATATAGACAGACATAAATATATATATATATATATATATATATATAGACAGATATATATATATCGGTACTCAGTAATAGAGAAGACCCGCCTTACCTAAATACAAAGTAAAACCTACTCCAGTCAGTAGGCATCTCTAACAAAATACACCCCCGTCCCACCACCCCCACCCCATCCACACCGCCCCCTTCTATGTAAAGTTATGTTGGTGCCACAACATCCAGGCCGAAACAAATGAGATCGTGTAGGTGTCACGACAAAAAAACACACAGTCCACGCTGTAATGTGGCCGTGTAGGCAACACGATATAAACCTCCCAGACCCACACTGTAAATGTGGTTGGTGTTAGGAAGGGCATCCAACTGTAGAAAACCTGCCAGACAGTCCTATGCGAGCAAGACAATCACTCTTGCCTCAAGTAGGAAAACCCCCGTCCAAACCCATGCAAGCGTGGAACACGGACGTTAAACGTTGATGATGATGATGATGATGATATATATATATATATAGACAGATATATATATATATATATATATATATATATATATATATATATATATATGAACAGATATATATATATATACCGCCCAAACCCATGCAAGCGTGGAACATGGACGTTAAACGATGATGATGATGATGATGATATATATATATATATATATATAGAGATAGAGAGAGAGAGACAGATATATATATATAGACAGATATATATATATATATATATATATATATATATATATATATATATATATAGACAGATATATATATATATATATATATATATATATATATATATATATATATATATATATATATATATATATATATATATATATCTGTCTATATATATATATATATAAATATATATCTGTCTATATATATATATAGACATATATATATATATATATATATATATATATAGACATATATATATATATATAGACAGATATATATATATATATATAGACATATATATATATATATATATATATAGACAGATATATATATATATATATATATATATATAGACAGATATATATATATATATATATATATATATATATAGACAGATATATATATTATTATTTTTTTTTTCCTCATTTCGTGAGTTGTCTCCCCTTCCCGCTTCGTGTTGCTATGATACTTCCTCAGTCAAAAACTGCTGGAATTTCAAATTTGGCGGTCATTCGAGGCGAGAGAGAGCTACTTTACGGACATGATTTTTGACAGCGGTAAGAAATTGTTTTCTTATATCAATGTTTAATGGGCTTCCACTGATGATTTATAAGTGCCCACCTAAATATATTCTTACATGAATATATATTAGGCTTCTACATAAACTGGAAACATTCTCCCAAACTTGTAGAAAACTTATAATGAAACAATTGTTTGGAAAGAGAGATATACTTTAACTTTAATTATATCTCATAAAATAATACAACTGGTTTTTCCACATTATACATATTGTTAGCACCCCAAACACTTAAATTGGGTTTATATTTTAATATAACCTAATGTTTGTTGAGTGAGATGGTTACTAGTCAGAGTTTAGCTTTAAACTATCTCTGTTATTGTATTAAATATATACAGATATATATATATAGACAGATATATATATATAGACATATATATATATATATATATATATATATATATATATATATATATATATATAGACAGATATATATATATATATATATATAGACAGATATATATATATATATATATAGACATATATATATATATATATATAGACAGATATATATATATATATATATATATATATATATATATATATATATAGACATATATATATATATATATATATAGACATATATATATATATATATATAGACAGATATATATATATATATATATATATAGACATATATATATATATATATATATACAGATATATATATATAGACAGATATATATATATATATATATATATATATAGACAGATATATATATATATATATATATATATATAGACATATATATATATACAGATATATATATAGACAGATATATATATATATATATATATAGACAGATATATATATATATATATATATATATAGACAGATATATATATATATATATATATATATATAGACAGATATATATATATATATATATATATATATATATATATATCAGCAGTGGGGGAGGGTGCTCTGAAAGTACAGTAGCTAGAGTCAGAACTGGATGGAAAAAGTTCAGAGAGCTTGTAACACTATTAGCCGCTAAAGGGTTCTCCCTAAAAATGAAAGGCAGGTTGTATGATGCCTGCATACGAACAGCAATGTTGCATGGTAGAGAGACCTGGGCATTGTGTGCAGAGGATATACGCAGACTAGAGAGGAACGAAGCTTGAATGCTCCGCTGGATGTGTAATAGTAATATACGTGAACGGCAAAGCATAAACAAACTAAGGAAAAAATTAGAAATAAGAGGGATCAGATGTTGTTTACTCGAGAGAAGGCTACGTTGGTATGGTCACGTGATGCGCATGAAAGACGACAGCTGTATAACAAAGTGCAGGGCAATAAAGATAGACGGTAGCCACGGAGTAGGCAGACCCAGAAAAACCTGGGACGACCTAATAAATTCCGACCTCACACACTTACACCTCTCCAAGACAATGTCACTGGACCGAGACCTTTGGCGGTACTCAGTAATAGAGAAGACCCGCCTTACCTAAATACAAAGTAAAACCTACTACAGTCAGTAGGCATCTATAACAAAATACACCCCCACCTCATCCACACCGCCCCTTTCAATGTAAAGTTATGTTGGTGCCACAACATCCAGGCCGAAACAAATGAGATCGTGTAGGTGTCACAACAAAAAAACACACAGTCCACGCTGTAATGTGGCCGTGTAGGAAACACGGTAAAAACCTCCCAGCCCCACACTGTAAATGTGGTTGGTGTTAGGAAGGGCATCCAGCTGTAGAAAACCCACCAGACAGTCCTATGCGAGCAAGACAACCACTCTTGCTTCAAGTGGGAAAACTCCCGTCCAAACCCATGCAAGCGTTGAACATGGACGTTAAACGATGATGATGATATATATAGACAGATATATATATATATAGACAGACAGATATATATATATATATATATATATATATATATATATAGACAGATATAAATCATCATCATCATCATCATCATCACCATTTTACGTCCGATCTTCCACGCTAGCATGGGTTAGACGGGTTGTCCTGTTGTGTGCAGTGTCTGGTCGGCTGACCATGCCTTGCTCATACAGGAACTGATCTGGCTTGATTTCTACAGCTGGATGCCCTTCCTATATATATATATATATATAGACAGATATATATATATATATATATATATATATATATATATATATATATATAGACAGATTATATATATATATATATATAGACAGATTATATATATATATATATCACATCTCAGATGTGAGAAAAACCACAGAGCCTCCATCTCAACTCTACCTTTGAAAAGCAGAAGAACTGCGAAACCGGTAAAGGAACCAAATAAATATATATATTTTTTTTTTAAATAAGACTTCAGTTGCATTTTCGATTTCATCTTTTTTTCTTTATACTTTCTCTCTTGAAGGACACCTCGGTTATTTTTCATTTTGTAAAAAAAAAAAAAAAAAAAAAAAAAAAACCTCACTTTCTAATATATATATATATATATATAAATAAGTACAATATCGGAGAAAGCTTTGTAGCGATACTCCGGCCAAATATATATATATATATAGAGACAGATATATATATATATATTGTTATACTTTGGGAGGGTCATGTTGCCAATAAGAAACACACGCACCAGTTGCTTTCACTTCAATTTATTATATATTTATAAATTTACAAACATAGAACAAACAACCAACCAATAACATGTAAATAAATAAATAAATAAACAAATAGATAAATGAACATAAACACACACAGACACCCGGATGTGGCGCATGCGCAAACTGAGCACACAACACACACACAGAGACAAAATGGCGTAGGACAGAACAAAGGAGAGGCACAGAAACAAAGAAAGGAATCCCCAGTCACTGAAGAGGTCACAGAGTGTGTGACGAAAGGACTATGACTATATATAAACAACTATCTGGTTGTGGAACCAACCAACCAACCAACCAGAAATTTATAAATTTATAAATTTGTAAATTTGTAAATTTATAAATATATAATAAATTGAAGTGAAAGCAACTGGTGCGTGTGTTTCTTATTGGCAACATGACCCTCCCAAAGTATAACAATATCGGTTTCAACACACGATTTCAGATAAAGAATCTTGCTAAACAAATTCAGAAACGAAATATATGTATATAGTTATGTAATAAACAACATAAGGCAATTATTCTATTTACCAGTGGTTTCTTAAAAGCAAAAAATTTTGCTTTCAATCATCAGAATGAAAAAATCCTGGTCTATTTATTGAATTGGATTTTAAAAAACAAAAATGCAATCTATATGAAAGTGAGGCTGGAGAAGGAAGAAGGAAAGGAAAAATAAAATAAAAATATACATGCAAACACACACGCACGATTATATACATACACATATTACATAACTATTAAGCTCTGTTACCTACATAGAGCACTCTTTTTTCCTGGACTTTTCCGACGGAATTACTTCACATATATAAGTATATATATATTTATATATATATATATATATATATATGTGGGAACGAGTAGGACCCCGACGGCTGAGCTCAAGCCGTTTCGACGGCTAATTCTGCGTCCAGAATTAGCCGTCGAAACGGCTTGAGCTCAGCCGTCGGGGTCCTACTCGTTCCTATTACCCACTCTACTACCCTAAGTATTGAATACTTTGGTGCGTTATGGTCCACCAGGTTCCTTACCACATTTCTTCCATTATATATATATATATATATAGACATACATAGACATATATAGACAGATATATATATATATAGACATCATCATCATCTTCGTTTAACGTTCATATTCCACGCTCGCATGGGTTTGGACGGGAGTTTTCCCACTTGAAGCAAGATTGGTTGTCTTGCTCGCATAGGACTGTCTGGCGGGTTTTCTACGGCTGGATGCCCTTCCTAACACCAACCACATTTACAGTGTGGGACTGGGAGGTTTTTACCGTGTTACCTACACGGCCATATTACAGCGTGGACTGTGTGTTTTTTTTTTTCGTGACACCTACACGACCTCATTTGTTTCGAACTGGATGTTCTGGTACCAACATAACTTTACATTGAAAGGGGCGGTGTGGATGGGGTAGGGGTGTATTTTGTTAGAGATGCCTACTGCCTGTAGTAGGTTTTACTTTGTATGTAGGTAAGGCGGGTCTTCTTTATTACTGAGTGCCGCCAAAGATCTCGGTCCAGTGACATTGTCTTGGAGAGGTGTAAGTGTGTGAGGTCGGAATTTAGCAAGTCGTCCCAGGTTTTTCTGGGTCTGCCTATTCCGTGGCTACCGTCTATTTTTATCGCCCTGCACTTTTTTATACAGCTGTCGTCTTTCATGCGCATCACGTGACCGTACCAACGTAGTCTTCTCTCGAGTAAACAACATCTGATCCCTCTTATTCCTAATTTCTCCCTTAGTTCGTTTATGCTTTGCCGTTCACGTATATTACTATTACACATCCAGCGGAGCGTGCAAGCTTCGTTCCTCTCTAGTCTGCGTATATCCTCTGCACACAATGCCCAGGTCTCACTGCCATGCAACATTG
Source organism: Eledone cirrhosa (assembly GCA_964016885.1). NCBI lineage: Eukaryota > Metazoa > Mollusca > Cephalopoda > Octopoda > Eledonidae > Eledone > Eledone cirrhosa. The sequence continues at coordinate 435,756,633 of OZ024740.1, read as the reverse complement.
CTGTTCGTATGCAGGCATCATACAACCTGCCTTTCATTTTTAGTGAGAACCCTTTAGCGGCCAATAGTGGTATAAGCTCTCTGAACTTTTTCCATCCCGTTCTGACTCTAGCTACTGTACTTTCAGAGCACCCTCCCCCACTGCTGATTTTGTCACCCAGGTAACGGAAGGTGTCCACTATTTCTATAGAACCATCTGTGCAATGGAATGAGCTAGTATTCTGTGGGCACTTGCTGCTACTTATTACACCAGAGCACCGGCCACATGTAAAATCTATGTTCTTAGTTAGCTTACCTGTGATCCCACTACATCTTTTATGCACCCATACTTTGCATTTGGGACATAAAATGGAGTTTCTGCCTACTCCTTTCCTACACACTGAGCATGGCCATTTCCCAGATGGGACTGGTGCCCTATTTTCCAAACTAGAACTTTAGTTTTTGACAGGTTAATTTTAAGGCCTTTTGATTCTAGGCCATGCTTCCATATTTGAAATTTCTTCTCTAGTTCGGCCATTGATTCAGCTATGAGCGTTAGATCATCTGCGTATAGGAGTTCCCATGGGCAGCCGTCTTGAACTCCACTGTTATAGCCTGAAAGATAATAATAAATAGGAGGGGGCTAAGGACGGAGCCCTGATGAACACCAACTTTTACGCTAAACTCTTCACTATATTCGTTGTTAATTCTAACCTTGCTGACTGTTTCTTTATACATGGCTTGTATAACTCTCACAAGCCATTCATCAACACCTAGTTTTCTAAAAGCCCACCAGATAATGGAGCAGGTGACTCTGTCAAAGGCTTTCTCCAAGTCAACAAAAGCTAAGTATAGGGGTTTACTTTTAGCTAGGTACTTCTCCTGTAGTTGTCGTACAATGAAAAGAGCGTCTGTGGTACTTTTACCTGACACAAACACGAACTACATTTCATCTAGATTAATTCGTTCTCTGATTAGTTGCGCTATTACTTTTTCTGTGACCTTCATGACATGGTCGATTAATTTAATGCCTCTATATTTACCCCTATCTAGGGCATCTCCTTTACCCTTGTAGCAGTTAATGATGATGCTGCTACGCCAGTCCTTCGGAACGGCCCCATTCTGTATGACTTGGTTTACTATGCTTTCAGCATTTCAGCAACTATTTCCGAAGGCCCAGCCGCCTTACCCGTCTTCATATCTTTGATTGCCTTACTTATTATACTACCTTCAACTAGCACTGCTGGTCCCTCTATTTATTCTCCCCATTTACTAGCCTTTCGTAGTGTCACTTCCAAGCTACCTTCTTATCAGCGTCAGTGATGGCAAGTGCACCATCATCATTAAGGACACACTTCTCCCCGACAATATAACTGTTTTCCTTGACACATTGCCTAGCAATCCTGGACACCTCACGTTTTTGGTCCTCGCGTTGTAGAACATGCTTGAACTTTCTTTCCTCTGCTTCCCTTCTTGCAAAGTACACTTGTCTCCTAGCTTCCCTCCTGGCCACTTGATCGTCTTCTCTACTTCCTCCATCCCTCCATACTTTCCAAGCCTGCTTTTTGGCCTTAATTGACTTCTCCACCTTACTGTTTCACCACCAATTTACTCTCCTCCTGCCTATAGGCCTGCTCCAGCCACAGACTTCATCTGCCGCCTTCAGCAGGTTAGCTTTCAGGAATTCCCACTGTTCCTCTATATTGTACGACTCTAATTGCTCTTCCATACTGTCAAAAGCATCAAGTAATATGCTTTTAAATTTATTACTGGCTGTGGGGTCCTTTAGCTTCCATATTTTTCTCCTGAGGATAGTCCTCCTCTGTTGTCGAGTACGTCTTGTCCTGACTACGAGGTCGCTGACTATGAATCTATGTTGGGAGGTGCATTCTTCATGGGGGAGGGATTTAGTGTTTACGACAGACACTCTGTCACTTCTTTGGTAAGGATATAATCTATCTGACTGGCGTGTTCCCCTGATCTAAAGGTGATCAAGTGATTGTCTCATTTTTTGAAGTTAGTGTTACAGACTGTTAGGTTATTTGCGTCACAGAATTCCAGGATTCTGGAGCCTTCCTCATTTCTAGTACCAAACCCATAGCCTCCATGGATTCCATCATAGCCATCACAATGTTGTCCAACGTGACCATTTAGGTCGCCAGCAATAATTATGTAGTTACTGTCGGTTATTTGGGAGGTCGTGAGCATCAATGTCTCATAGAATCTGTCTTTTATAACGCCAGGCAGTCCGGATTGGGGTGCGTACGCAGATATTACTGTCACAGTAGTTCTATTTTGGACAAGTCTTATTTTAATTATTGTCGTTCACTCTATTTACGTCTATTATCTTATCTACCCATTTTTCTGCTAACATGATTCCTACCCCACCCAGCAAAGCTTAGAGCATCGTTTTTTACCCACAATGAATCTAGCAGACCCACCCCTCCACCTGGTCTCTTGGATACAGCAAACATCAACCTCCTTACATTCAAGCATTTCTACAACCTCGTTAGAGCGACCATTTAAGGTGCCTACATTCATGGTACCTGAAGTTTTGGATTGCGTTTGGTGGGTGGGAACGTTGGGGTGCAGGGAGGGTGAGGGGGCTGGGGTTGGGGTTATGTTGGCCATCCGCGGCCGAAACAAAGAGGAGGAGTCCTTGCCTTTTCGTTCGGCAGCATGAGGTGAATTTGTCTTTATCTTTGGTGATATATATATATATATATATATATATGTAGAATTATTATGCTGCCAATACCTTAACGGGACACAGGTATATAATACCTAACTCCTACTAACCTAAGTATATATGTAGTAGGTGAGTTTTATTGTAGTACAATAAAGCAATGCAGATATCGGATAAGTAGCACTCTACTATTTGTAGGATTGGAGTATAAATAATATATAAGATCAAAAGATGGTTAAAAGAGTACCATGTATTTTATTATGCGCATTTCAAAAACAAATATCATCATGCGATGACATTTGCGTTTTCATCAGATAAAATAGGGAGACATGATAGGAAGGTTAAAACACACTTGTGAATAGTGCAGTTTTAAATCCACATATGAAAAGTAGTTATAGATTGATGTGTGATATTGGGAAAAAAAATGAGGGGGGGGGTGTGAAAAAGAGGAGAAGATGAGAGTAAAGAATGGAGGGGGAGGAGTATAATAAGGACGGATGAGATAGGAGAAGAGATGGGTGATAGAGAGAGAGGGATAGCTTTTATAACTGAGAAAAATATATTGTTTTACATAGAGAGGTTAAAAAACCGTTGGAAGATAATATATAAATTAAAAGAATTTGAAAATTAACGAAGAGAAAAATTTAAGAATAATGTTAAATTAAGGTTTGTATATTGAAGGGTTTAATAATATGTGTGATGAAAAGAAATTGTTAATATGTATTAAGAATAATATTTAAGGGTTTAATAATATGTGCGATGGAAAGAAATTGTTGATATGTATTATTAAAAAATATTAAAATATAGCAATAGTAATGTAATTAAGGATATATTGTGAAAGAAGTAGAAGAATGGTTGAATAAGTGTAATATGTATAAGTTAGATGAGCATGAAAGGGAGAAAAAGATAATGAATTGAGGATGAATAATCAAACGTCAAAAAAATGTTTATGTTTACAAAGGATTTTTTCAAGGTGTATAAAGTAAGAATATATTGTGCTGAGTAATAATTGTTTCTACGTTAGGCACAATGATAATTGAGAAGTATCTAGGAAGAAAAGGTACAGATTAGGGGTTAGAAATTAAAAGAAAAAGAAAAAAAGAAAAGAAAAAAGGAAAAAAGAAAGGGAAGTGTTAAATAGGAGTGATATAGAATGAGTAACTAGTATTATATAATGTATTATAAATAACATTGAAATAAGGTAGAAAGATGGGTATATTTTTAAAGAAATATATATGTATATATATATGTGCCTTTGAGAAAAGGATTTTAATTGATAAAGTATTAGATATTAGCTGTATACTTTATGGAATGTTCTGTGGAATTTATGCAAGCAGAGAGAAAACAAGTCAGTGCGTCTATTTATTATAGAATCTAAATTAGGTATAATGGTAAATTTTTCACATAAACAGAGATTGCATGTCTTGGATAGAGAACTATTCAAGTATGTAGAAGCAGAACAAACCTTCTTCCAAGAGATGTTATAGTTAATATTTTTGTCTTTCAAGGACCATATGAGTTCTGAGAGTGCCGTGTTGGTTCTTTTAAGTTGGTATTTAAAAGACAAATGATGATTATAAAGACGAGCTTTAAAGGAGGTGGAAGTGGAGCCAAAAATAGGTAAAGGAATTGGTGTCAGTTATAACTTTACATTCGTAGATTAAGTTTTTTTCAAGACAATGGTTGTTGAGAGGACATTTATTTTTAACAGGGCAATCGCAATTGCGATTAGAGAGATTAACAGAGTTATTAACAAGTGACCGAGTGTTATCTATAGAAGGGATTGGATTGGAGAAGTTATTTACGATAGGAATAATAGTTTCTTGATTTAGAATGGGATTAAGAACATTTAGCGAAGTTGCGTTTGACGTTGTATTTGGGTTTGCAGAAATTAGCCTAGAGTTAACAATGATGTCGGGAGTACTATTACTATTATTATGATATTCAGTGTTGGAAGGAAGAGATTTAGTATTTAGTATTTTATTGTTGTGTTTAGAGATAGTGTTGGAGATGTCGGAGGAGGTCGAATAGGAACATTTTATAGTGTATTTGTTAAATATTTTACTATAGATATGTGAGGGAGGGATGTATTTATTTAAGGCACTAAAGAATAATTTAGGAATATTATTATTAATAGAGATGGAGAAAGGAGCATTATACCAGATTATGTTTTTGTATCTAGGTCTTTTATTAAAGTTATTGGAATGATCATGATTAATTATTCTACTTTAAGTTCTTCTAGAATTTGTTTCTTTACTATATTTGATTTTATCAGGATAACCGACTTTAGAAAGTGCGTTATTATAGTAATTGGCGTTAGCATCAAAGATGTTTTTATTAGAAGATAGGTTAGATATTCTTTTTCCAATATTACTAACTATAGCATCCTTAATATTAGTGGGGTGGTTAGATTTAAAATTAACATAATTTAGGTTCTCATTGTTTTTATGGTAAGGGTAATATAGGCCAGTGTCAAGATTAAGAGATACATCCAAGAAATTAGCTAGTTTGATGCTGTTATCAAATTCAATTTTTAAGTTATGTTGGTTAAAGAGATTACGTATATTGTTCTTAATAATATTAAGGTTAACTATGTTGCAATTTAAGATAGTAAAGAGTCCATCGTCACGATAAATTCCACCGCGAAGTTGAGGAATTTTCCGATTCAAAGAGTACAAAATAAAGATACCAATTAAATCTGTCAATTGGGATGAATCGGATGCACCATTGTAATGTCAAAGTTGGTCCAATATTCATTGTTGAACTCTAAGATGGTTTTACGTGCGGTGAGAATGATGTGAAGTTCATCTGTGGTGATGTCTGAATATTTGTAAGCGAAAGATAGAGCATTGTTGAGAAGTGAGGGCGAAATAGAAGAATAGTAGCTGGCAATATCAAATTGAATAAATTTTTGTTTATTTTTCTTATTCAATTTGTTGAATCAGCCAATCACTTCAGAAGTACCAAATCATAAATCTAAGTTCAAAGAAGAGCAATTAGAACGAACCTGTGGGATAATTCTATCCAAGATGGCTTTGCTAACAACCCCCAGATCTGATTTAGAGGGGGCGATTAGTCTAACAGGTAGTTCAGTACGAAAATTGTTTTTGTGATCCTTGAGATTTATCCTCGGAGTTCTTGGGAATATAGACAGATATATATATATATATATATATATATATATATATATATATATAGACAGATTATATATATATATATATATATATATATATATATATAAATACACCCCGTCCCACTACCCCCACCCCAAACACACCACCCCTTTCAATGTAAAGTTATGTTGGTGTCACAACATCCAGCCCGAAACAAATGAGGTCGTGTAGGTGTCACGACAAAAAAACACACAGTCCACGCTGTAATGTGGCCGTGTAGGTAACATGGTAAAAACCTCCCAGTTCCACACTATAAATGTGGTTGGTGTTAGGAAGGGCATCCAGCCGTAGAAAACCCGCCAGACAGTCCTATGCGAGCAAGACAACCACTCTTGCCTCGAGAGGGAAAACTCCCGTCCAAACCCATGCAAGCGTGGAATATGGACGTTAAACGATGATGATGATGATATATATATATATATATATATATATATATATATATATATATATATATATATATAGACAGATTATATATATATATATATATATATATATATAGACAGATTATATATATATATATATATATATATATATATATATATATAATATATAGACAGATATAATCAAGGTTTAGCAAAAATTCAAAATAAATTTCAAAAAATTCACTGTACTCACTATGGTTACCTTTACCGAATCGGTTTCGAGTCTCAAAATTAAATGGACAGTCCTTGCGGCCTTCCATTGAAAAGATAAACTCTCGTCAGAAGGTTCTTTTCACTCGGAGAATATAAAATTCCCGAGTTCAAATTACGAACTGGCGCTATTCAAAATTGTTCCCGAGATGAGAATGAATGATGTGGAAGCAATTCTGTCCAGTTAATCGACCGATTTGACCTGGCCGATAGATATCGACTAGATTTTCCGACTGTGCCACTGTGGACGTGGACTAATCGCAGCGGAACATCTAGATCGTACCTAGATAGGGTTCTAGTTAGAAATAAGGATAGGGAGATGTTAAGCTGTCCACAAATGTTCATGGTTGCCTATTCGGATTACAAACTAGTGACCTGCATGGCCAACCTTGATAGAACCCATAGATAAGGACCCGGCTACTGGAAGCTGAACTTGTCGTTACCGACAAGCAAAGCCTACAGTAGACGGATTAGCACTTTAGTTAAACAGCACTTGACAGGGGCCATTGTCAACAACAGATGGTGGTACTCTCTCAAGAGGGCAGTTAGATTAGACTTATTAGTTTTTAGTAAAGAATTAGCGTTAAATAGAAATAAGACCGAGAAGGAACTGACAGATAAAGTAGAAGAGGCAATTAGAAGTGGCAACGTAGCCAGCGTGCTAGCAACGAGAACGGCCTTGGACCAGTTCTTAGACGCAAAGGACAAGGGTTGCGTTGTCAGAAGCAAAATACGTGCTCTGGGTAATGAGGGAGCCAAAGCTGTTAGCTGGGCCCGAGTGACGGAGGCAAAAAGTGGCAACAAGTCCACGATTCAGTCTTTGAAGGACCAAAACGGACGCGTAATACGCGAGCCGAAGCAGATGTGTGCGGCCTTTCAGCGGCACTTTGCTCAACTGTTCAGGCGGGGTGGCGCGCTGGGAGGTGCTATGGATTTCGGTCCATACCTCGACGGCCTACCGCGACTCTCGGACAGCGAGGCAAAGTTCTGCGAAAAGCCGATTTCAGCCGCTGAGATAGGGGACGCGCTGAGCCAATGCGGCAAACGCAAATTTCCAGTTCTCGACGATCTACCCTACGAATTTTACGTAGCAATGCCGGACTTATTCTCTGGTCCCCTGGAAGCGGTCTACTGCAACTGGCAACAGAACGGGAGAATTCCCAGTTCTGTGACCGGGGGCGTAGTCACACTAGTCAGGAAGGACGAGAATAAGGGGGATGACATAGGCAACTTCCGGCCCATAACTCTGCTAAACACAGAGTTACAGATTTTTGCCAAGGTGTTTGCAAAGAGGCTGGCGCTTGTCGTCGGGAACCTGGTGGGAGAAGTGCAGACATGCGCAATCCCGACCAGGTCCATACACGACAACCTCCACCTCATGCGATACATCATAGAGAGGGTAGGGTGTAAACCCGGCTTTGGTGGGGCCCTGATCAACTTGGATCAGTCTATGGCTTTCGATAGGGTTGACCATCGTTACCTGGATGCGGTGCTCGAGGCGGCAGGCTTCGGACCCGTGTTCAGGGGCTGGATTGCTGCAATGCACAACAGCAACATCTGCTCAAGGGTCAAGGTGAATGGCTACCTCTCGGGGCCGTTCCATATGACGCGATCCATCCGACAGGGATGCCCTCTCCCCTCCCTTCTGTCCGTACTGACTCTCAAGCCACTACTGCGGAAGTTGGAGTTATTGCAGGGCATCCCTCTGGAACCAGGACTGCGGAAAGCGGCGTTGGCCTAGGCCGACGACATAACAGTAATGGTGTCGAGCGCCTCACAAATCGAGGAAGTCGGCACCTTACTGAAGGAATACGAAAGTTTCACAGGAGCGAAGCTGAACCGGGACAAGTCCATCAGTTTGCAACTCGGAACGTGGAGAGGCAAAGCGATGCCTTCCGATGGCGTCGTTGGACGGAAGGACCGGTAAAGCTGCTCGGGGTCTGGTTTGGTCCGGACCTCCAGGTGGAAAAGAACTGGAACGAGGTGACGGCCAAGGTGTTTGCACTCACCCAGAAGTGGGCCAAGTGCAAACTATCCTTGAAAGGTCGAGCGGAGGTGGCGAACACTTTTATAACAACCGTCATCTACTACCGCTTGACCGTTGTGCCTTGTCCAGCCAAAACGCTCATCAAAATGGAGCGCGCGCTCTTCCAATTCCTTTGGAAGAGGCGGGCTCCTTTGGTGAGAAGATCCATCTGCTGCCAACACCCTTATAACAGAGGGCTGGGGATGCCGTAGTTGACAATGCGCAAACACGTGCTCAGGCTGCAGCATCTCTACGTATTCCTCACCGGACAACCGGTGTGGGCCCCGTTCGTGAGGCGAGCCTTCCCACGACTCGTCTCGCTGACCGAGCTGCAGTCCTGGGTCAAGCAAAGACCGAGGAAAATAGCCGACTGGCACATCGAATGTGCTCAGGCGCTCACAGACCTCTGGCAGGTGGACCCGGCAACACCACTTCGTCATTCTATAGAGGGTTGATTCGCAGCAAGTGCGACGACGCGCTCAGTGAAACTCTAGGCGTAGAGGAAGATGAACTGGCCAGTCTGTTCGGTAGGACCTTCCACCCCGGACCGATGGACAACTTCCAAAAGTCCCTGGCAGTGCTACCGAGGAGCTCTACCAGTTCGAGACAAGCTCTACAGACACACACATATATAGACACATATACAGACACAGTTTCTCTCTCAACACATTTATGCTGGGTCGTACACGCACATTTACACTGCACATCCAACGGAGCATGCTTGCCTCATTTCTCTCCAGCTGTCGCATATCCTCTGCGGTTGCTGCCCAAGTCTCACTACCATGCGGCATCATGCTCCTCACACAGGCATCACACAACCGGCCTTTCGTACGCAGCGAGAAACCCTTCTTCGTCAACAGAGGAAGCAGCTCCCTAAACTTCTTCCAACCCGTCCTTATTCTAGATACTATGGCCTCGGAACACCCTCCTCCCATGCTAATCTGATCTCCTAGGTACCGGAAGCTATCCACCACTTCTATAGTGCCCTCCTGCATCTGAAAGATGTGTCTATCAATGCGACTTCTACTGTCTAATTTCCCTGTACATCTACTGCATACATATTTCTTCCTACCTGTTAGTTTGCCTGCTATTCCGCTACATCTCTTGTGTACCCAGGATCTGCATTGTGTGCATTTTATAGAATTTATGCCAGTTCCTTTTCTGCATATCGAACATGGCCATTTCCCTGACGGAATCAGGGTTTTGTCCTCTTTTCTACTCATCAACACTTTCGTCTTAGCTAGGTTCACTCTCAGTCCTCTTGCTTCCAACTGCTGTTTCCATAGCCAGAATTTATTCTCTTGCCCCTCTACTTCCCATGGACAGCCAGTCTTAAACCCCTCTGCTATGGCTTTAATGAACAAGAGCGGACTGAGGACCGAACCCTGATGTACTCCTACTTGTATCTGGAATTCCTCACTAAACTCCATTCCTACCCTCACTTTACTGACAGCACCTCTATACAAAGTTTGCACTTTCCTTAGGGACCACCAGATGACAGATCGGGGTACCCTATCAAAGGCCTTCTCTAGGTCAACAAAGGCTAAGTATAGTGGCTTATTTTTCTCTAAGAACCGCTCTTGCAATTGTATCAACAAGAAGAGGGCATCTGTTGTACTCTTCCCAGGCACAAAACCAAACTGCATCTCATCTAGTTTGACCCTTTCTCTAATTAGTTGTGCTAATATCCTTTCTGCCACTTTCATAACCTGATCCATCAGTTTTATACCCCTATAATTGCTCCTCTCCAGAGCATCCCCTTTACCTTTGTAGCAATTTATGAGAATACTGCTGCACCAGTCTTTGGGTATGACACCACCATATATAGCCTGATTGATGATGCATGCAACCAGTTTAGTGCCTACGTCCCCTGATGCCTTCAGCATCTCAGCAACTATTCCCGATGGTCCAGCAGCCTTACCATTTTTCATTTCCCTAATCGCCTCTTGGACCCTATATTCGTCAATCTCAATAGCTGGTCCCTCTGTCGGATCTACTAAGGGTAATTTCTCTCTCTCCCATTCATTCTCCACATTCATCAGTCTCTCATAATGACATTTCCAGGCCTCCTTTTTCTGATCATTCGTGACACTAAGTACACCGGCATTATCCCGGACACATTTATCTCCAACAACATCCTGATTTGCATTGACACACTGCCTTGCAATGTTGAACACCGCACGCCTCTGATCTTCCCGTCGCAGAACATTGGCAAACCTCCTACTCTCCACCTCCCTGCGTGCTAAGTACACCTGACGTCTAGCTTCTCTCTTAGTGGCTGTATATTCTTCCCTACTCCCACCCTTTTCCCAAGCCTTCCATGCTAGTCTTTTGTCTCTAATGGCCTTATCTACTGTGCTGTTCCACCACCAGGTCACTCTCTGTCTGGTTGGGGCTCTGCTCCAGCCACAAGTTTCATCAGTAGCCTGCAGCAAGTTGTCATGTAAGAAATTCCAGTTATTATCTATGTCATACGTTTCTAAATCGACTTCTTTTTCGTCATATACATCTTGACGGGCTTTCCTAAATTTGTATTTTAGTGAAAGGTCTTTTAGCTTCCAGACCTTTCTTCTCCACACCTTCCTGTATGTCTCATTCCGTCTCTTGCTTACTGAGATATCACTAACAACTAACCTATGCTGTGGGGTACATTCTTCCCCAGGGTATGCCTTGGTATTAGACACTATCTGCCTGTCCCGCTGCCTAACTAGCAGGAAGTCAATCTGGCCTTATGTGCTCACCAGATTTGTAGGTTATTAGGTGATTGGCAGGTTTCTGGAAGTTTGTGTTGCAAATAGTCAATGTACCTGCATCACAAAATTCAAGAAGTCTCACTCCTTCTTCATTTCTTGAAACCGTAACCGTGCCCACCATATACCCTAGTGTAACCATCCTGGAGCTGTCCAACATGACCATTGAAGTCTCCTGCTAGCATAACGATGTCTCCGTCCTCTGTCATTGCGGTTGTTTGTAAAAGTTGCTCGTAAAAGCAGTCTTTCTCATCTTTCCCTAGGCCTGCTTGGGGAGCATAGGCCAAGATGATTGTCAGTAGTCTTCTGCCTACAACTAATCTAAGCTTAATTATTCGATTACTAACTCGAACTACCTCTATTGTCTTATTGATCCATTTCTCAGCCAGGAAAATGCCTACTCCCCCTAACCCATCATCCTTACCTACCCAGAATAGCTTATAGCTAAGACGCTTGCCTACGACTAGTCTCGCAGAGGCACCTCTCCATCTCACCTCTTGCACGCAGCACACATCTACCTGCCTTCTCTCCAGCATCTCCGCTATTTCAGCAGATCTACCTCTGAGAGTGCCAACATTAAGTGTTGCAAATGTGAGATGCAACGTCTTCATATTTTGTTGTTGTTCCTATTTGTTGCTGTGCTGATAAGCGTTTTGGCATTGATACACTGGTTGGATGCCCTTCCTAACACCAGCGCCACTTTACAGCATGGACTGGATGCTTTTATTTGTGCCACCAGCACTAGAGAGGATGTCTTACTAGACTCAAGGGCCCTCTCTACCCCTCCATTTTACAGCATGGTCATTAAAAAAAAAAATATATATATATATATAAAGTATTAAAAAAATAATGAATAAAACAATGAAACAGTTCCTTATATTAAACAAAAAAAGTTCATTATTTAACGATCGTTTCTAGAACATATATGTGTTAGAATTGGTATGCATATTCAACAGATCTATGTACAAAATTATACAAAATTATACAAATTATCAAATATAATATACATACCAACACATACATATGCTGTCTTCAGAAATAATGAAATATATTTATTGATAATAACAACAATTCAAAATTACAGGTCTGTTTGGGAACAGAGTTCAAATTGACAAATGAAATACACAAAAATATATCAAGAAAATACAGTTAGGTGTGTGTATATATGTAAGTAACTTCGTTCACAGATATGCATAAAAATATATGTTCACATGCATACGCATGTCGAAAAAATGTATGTAAATACAAAAATTCAGGGCTAATGTCTCTGTATGTTTATAATCTACAGATAAAATACACATACGCATATAAACATATATAGATTCATATATACACACATATACATACATTCACACACACACGCGCATATACACATAAACATACACATACCCACGAACATACACACACACACACACACATATGTATATATTATAACTATATGGATATTAAGGCGCACACAAAAACACTGCCACATATATTTTTATATCCAGATGCAGAAGTGGGTAAAGGGGGTCAGTAATTACTAAGGGTGTCAGAGAACTGCCTATTTATAAAATGTATCTATAAATTTAGAAATAAAAAGAAATATATTAAAAAAAATATAAACAAGTAAAATATATACTCATACATAAAATACACACCGATATACATATATATATATATATATATATACACACATATATATACATATATATATATACATATATATACACATATACATACATACATACATACATACATACATAGAGACACATACATATACATATATAAATACATAGACACACATATATATATACATATATTCACAACACACATACATATATACACATATATGTACACACACATACATATATATACATATATACATACACACACATATATATATACACACATATATATACACATATATACGTATTTTTGTACTGTATGTGTGTGTTAATTTTATATTTATGTATATACATATATATGTATGATTTTATAACCCCATATACATTTAGTTGAGCTCTTTCTATTGTCCATTATCCATATCACAATGGAAAAACAATACTTGGGAACCTCTTTAAAGAATATACCAATACCTTCTAAGGATGACTTCTTACTCCTTATGATACAGAAAACTAACCAATTTATCAGAAGAGTTAGATGGAGGGCCTACCACTTCGATAAAAAATCTAAATATGCAGATAGGAAATATATGTATGATTTCAATACTTACAAGAATCCACCACACAACTCTCTACTTGAAGACTTTGAGAAAGACCTTTTTAATTTAATTAAACACCTCAAATTTAAGAAGTATAAATCTGTCTTTCAAAAGGACCTTGATTCTACCCTATTGGACCTAAAAAAGTCTAAAAAAATCCATGTCCACTCGGATAAAACTGGAAACTTGTATCACATGGATATTGAAGATTATAATGAGTTCATATATAAAGAACTCAGGAAAAATTATAAAAAATCTAATAATGCGTCACTCACCAACATCAACAACAAAACACACAACATAGTAAAAAAACTAAACATTGAAGATAGAACTGAACCTTTGGCATTGAAAAGACCACACTTCAACCTGAAGGATCATAAATCAAACTTTAACTCAAATCCTTCTATAAGACTTATATGTCCCTCCAAATCTGAAATTGGAATAATTAGCAAAAAAATTTTGGATAGAGTCATCCCACAAATAAGAAAACATGTTAATTTACCACTCTGGGAAAACACTTCCCAGGTAATTAACTGGTTTAAAAATATTAGATGTAAATCTTCTGCTTCATTTCTACAATTTGATATAGATAATTACTATTCTTCTATATCACCTATACTCCTGAACAAAGCTTTGATATTTGCTAAAAATAGATCTAACTTAACTTTGGATGACATTAATATTATTACACATGCTAGACTAACACTTATTGAATTTCAGAATGAATACTGGACCAGAAACACATATAGTAATCTATTTGATATTACTATGGGTTCAAGCGATTCTGCCCAAATTACTGATCTTGTGGGCCTCTTTCTTCTTTTCAACATAAATGCTTCCTTTCCCCACCTTAAAGGTGGTTTATATCGTGATGACTGTCTTCTTCTTTCCAACAACCTTAGCCTCTCAGAAATAGAAAAAAACAAAAAGCTTATTAGAACTTTCCTTAAAGACTATTATAGTCTTCATATTACTTTTGAAAACACAAGTAAAGTAGTTAATTTCCTAGATATAACTTTAGACTTAGCTACGGGTATCTACCAACCTTACCATAAACCCAACCAAAACTTACACTACATACACTCACAATCTAATCACCCTAAATCTATCCTTAAAAACCTTGGATATAATATATCACTTAGAATTTCTAACCTTTCGTCTAACCAAGATGTATTTGATAAAAATGCGACCTTCTATAACGAAGCTCTAGATAGAAGTGGCCACAAAAATAGATTAGAATATATACCTTCTACTAAAAATACTATAAACATACAACCTAATATTACCAACAAACACCAAATGAAAAGTACACACCTAAATGCCACCCACACTATACCCCAAAATACCAACAACTCCTCTAATATAAAGTATAGTAACTCTCAAAAAACTACTCATCATACAACTCTAATAAATGTTAATAATAAAACTCCTAATAAACAAGATAAAACACCTAAATCAATAAATCTAACTAAAAATGTGCGTGGTGAGGTCATTAACATTAATCCTCCTAGTAAACATCACGATACAACCTATAAAAATAATAAACAACATAGAAACCGTAATAGACGAGTTACTTGGTATAATGCTCCATTTAATTTACAAATTAAGGATAATATTGCTAAAAAAAATTTTTATATCCTAGAGAAAAACTTCCCGCCAAACCACAAATACCATCAAATCTTAAATAGGTCAACAGTTAAATTCTCATACTCAACAACCAAAAACATAAAACAAAATATAAGTGCCTATAATGCATATAAATGTAAAAATACCATAAGTATACCACCAATACATCAAACTAACCATAATATCTCCTCAAATACAGAATTAACGAAAGGTTGTAACTGTAGAAACAAAGCAAACTGCCCATTAAAAGGAAATTGTCTTGTTAATAACATAGTTTATAAATGTAAAGTTAAAACTAAAGATTCTATTTGCTCATATATAGGAGCTACTTCTAACAATTTTAAGGTAAGGTTTAATACCCACAAACATAGTTTTTAAAATGCCGCACTGGCTAATACAACATCTCTAGCAGAAAAAATTAATAGTTATAGAAATAAGAATATAGAATATGATATGACCTGGAGTGTGCTCAAAAGAGCCACCCCTTATCAAAATAATAGAAATGAATGTAGATTATGTTCCCAAGAACTATTTGAAATAATGAAATCTAAGGATATCTTATTAAATAAGCGACAGGAATTAATTATATCGTGTAATCATAAACTGAGAAAAACATTTAAATATTATAAACCTAATTAATATTATATATTTTAGAAATTAATATATAATTTAATTTAAATGTAGTTAACCTATAAATTTAATTTAATTAAAATTCTAATACAGATGAGTTTTAAAAAATATTGTGTAATCATAAATTGTGAAAAACTTTTAAATATTATTAACATAATTAATATATACTTTGTAAATTAATTTATAGATTAATTTTAGTTTATTTAACCTTTTATTAATATTCCTTTACAGATGAAATATAACAAAATATCGTGTAATCAATAACAGAGAAATATTTTTTGATATTATAAACCTAATTAATGTACAATTTAGAAATTTATTTATAAATTAATTTTAATTTAGTTAACCTATAATTTTAATTTAATTAGCTTAAAATTAAAATTCCAATACAGATGGATTGCAGAATATCATGTAATCATAAACTGAAATAAATTTTTAAATATATACCTAATTAATATATTCTTTACAATTAAATATATATATATATATATATATATATATATATATATATTATTTTTAATTTTTGTTAACCTATAATTATATTCTACTATAGATAAAATACAAAATCTGCTTTAATTATTATAAACCTAATTAACATATACTATAGAAATTAATATATAATTTTTAATTTAGTTA
>OZ024740.1:435715293-435737793 GCA_964016885.1 Eledone cirrhosa | reverse complement strand
ATTTATCTACATATATATATATATATATATATATATAGATGTCTATATATATATATATATATATATATATGTCTATAATATATATATATATATCTGTCTATATATATATATATATATGTGAAGTAATTCCATCGGAAAAGTCCAGGAAAAAAGAGTGCTCTATGTAGGCAACAGAGCTTAATTATTATTATTATGTAATAAACAACATAAGGCAATTATTCCATTTACCAGTGGTTTCTTAAAAGCAAAAGGTTTTGCTTTCAATCCTCAGAATTAAAAAAATCCTGGTTTGTTTATTGAATTTGGATTCTAAAACAAAAATGCAATCTATATGAAAGTGAGGCTGGAGAAGGGAGAAAGAAAGGAAAAATAAAATAAAACTACACATGCAAACACACACACAAAAAAACACAAAAGCATACTTACACACACATACATATATACATATATATAAATGTACGCATACACATATACATATACACATATATATATAAAACGTACATCTACACACACATACACACACACATATACACATACATACATTCATACATACACACACATATACACACACACACACACAGATACACACACACATATATACATATGTACATATATATATATATATATATATATACACATATACACACACACACATACACACACATACACATGTGTGTGTACAAGCATACACATACACAAACATAGCCATACACACACACATATATATACACACATACATACATTCACACAAACATATAACGTACATACATAGACATACATGAATGCACTCCTCTACATATTCACACACGCAAATAAATATAAGAAAAAAAAATATATATATATATTAAAAAATTAATAAATTTTTGACACCGATACATGCCCCAGCTAACAGGACAGACACGCGTGGTAAGTAATACACACAAAAGCACGTATACATACGTACGAAATAGTAAACACATACACGCACACTCACACATAAATATACATATACAAATACATAAACACGTACATACACATACATACACAAACACGCACACGTGTGTAATATATAAACACACACATGTATATGTAATTATATACACACACACACATATATATATATATATATATATATATACATATAAAAATATAAACGCACACACACACACACACATATATATATACATACATAGCTAAACAATTATACACATGCAAATACGTATATATCAAAAGCACGCACAACCAAATACAAACACACACACACACACACACACACACACATACATAAAAATAAATACACACGCACACATATACGTACATACATATATATATATATATATATACACACACATATATATATATATATATATATACACACACACATACACGTACACATACACATATGCATACACACACACATACATGTGTGTATGTGTAAAGCTCAGTATTAGATAAGACAAATGAACCTCACATAAACGTATATATAGTAGTAAAGTAATAAAGCAACATAAGGCAATTAATCCATTCACCAGAGGTTTCTTAAAAGCAAAAAATGTTTCCTTCAATCTTCAGAATGAAAAAAATGAAAAAAACCCTGGTTTATCCACATATACATGGCCTTGCTAGTAAGAAAATCTTAAGAAAAATAATTCTCCAAATTAGAACTAACACTGACCTATCATAGTGGCTAAATACTTCCTCTGTTATTTCTTGGTTCAATAATATACAAGGTAAAAATAAGTGTAGATTTACCCAATTTGATATTGTCGATTTTTACCCTTCTATTACTGTTTCCTTATTAACTAATGCCTTAGATTTTGCAAGACCCTTCATTAATATCTCTAAATTAGAAGAGGACATTATCTTTCATGCTAGAAAAACTTTACTTTTTACTAATGATAATATTTGGGTTAAAAATTCAAACCCTGAAAACTCTTTTGATGTTGCAATGGGTTCATATGACAGTGCGGATGTGTGTGACTTAGTAGGATTATTCCTTCTCCACACACTCAAAGAGAAATTTCCGTCCCATAATATCGGTTTATACCGTGATGACGGATTAGCAGTTTCTCATACCACCAACGGCCATAATCTTGATAAATTCCGTAAAGATTTAATCAATACTTTTGCTAATCTTAACCTTAAAATTACTATAGATACGAACCTTACTAATGCTAACTTTCTTGATATTAATCTTGATCTACTTACTGCCTCTTTTAAACCCTATCATAAACCTAATGAAAATCTTAGGTATATACACAAAGAGTCTTGCCATCCCCCTATAGTTTTTAATAATCTTATTCCTAACATTAGCCGTAGGATTTCTACTTTATCTTCGTCTATAGACATTTTTAATAAAGTCGCCCCTTATTATAATAAAGCCCTTAAGAACAGCGGTTTTACAGAAAAAATTTCTTATTTACCTACTCCCCCCCCCCCCTAAAACTAACCATAATAACAGGAAAAGGAAGATTATTTGGTTCACACCCCCCTTCTCTCTAACTGTCAAAACTAATGTAGGAAGGAAATTCCTTGAACTATTAGACAAACATTTTCCTCCTATTCATAGATATTATAAGATTTTTAATAGGAATGTAGTTAAGATCAGCTACTCTTGTTGCCCATCCATGAAGTCCAAAATCACCAGTTCAAACCGTACGAGGATAAATCCAGGATGCAGTTGCAGGAAGCCGGATGAATGCAACACAAAATCTGTCGTTTATGAGGCTAAGATAACGCCAGTAATCAACAACCAGCCAGCCAGGAGTGAGCGATATGTCGGTATGACCCAGGACAGGTTTAAAACCAGATTTTACTCACATGTCGCTTCTTTTAAGCACTCCGATAAACGAACATCAACGGCCCTCGCAAGTAAGGTATGGGATCTCAAGGATAGTAACATCCCGTACTCTATTGATTGGTCTATATTAGACCATTCGAGGGAGTACCAAAGGGGCACAAAGAATTGTTCTTTGTGTACCACAGAAAAGTATAGGATTTTGCTAAACTTGAGAGCCACTTCCGCTTGCCTTAACTCAAAGACTGAGATCTTCAGATGCTGTCCTCATCTGAAATCGCATCTGATCTGTAACTGGATTGACACTCCTATGAGAAATCAACCGCCTTGAACTCCTTCTCTGCTCTTTACTTCTGCTACGGTTTTTATTTTGCTGATTCTACCTTCTGTACTCTTGTATATTTAAAAAAAAAATTTTCTCCCTTACCTCCCCTTATATTTTACCTTCTCTTATGCCCCTCCCCCCCATATTTTCTTTTGTTTTGCCCTTCACATACCTATGTGTATGTGTATGTATTTTTGTGTGTATATATATATATATATATATGTATATATGTATGTATATATATATATATATATATATATATATATATATATATATATATATATATATATATATATATGTATGTGTGCATGTGTGTATATATATGTATATTTGTGTGTGTATATGTATGTATATGTGGATAAACCAGGGTTTTTTTCATTTTTTTCATTCTGAAGATTGAAGGAAACATTTTTTGCTTTTAAGAAACCTCTGGTGAATGGATTAATTGCCTTATGTTGCTTTATTACTTTACTACTATATATACGTTTATGTGAGGTTCATTTGTCTTATCTAATACTAAGCTTTACACATACACACATGTATATGTGTGTGTGTGTATGTGTA
Organism: Eledone cirrhosa; assembly: GCA_964016885.1. Classification (NCBI taxonomy): domain Eukaryota; kingdom Metazoa; phylum Mollusca; class Cephalopoda; order Octopoda; family Eledonidae; genus Eledone; species Eledone cirrhosa. The sequence continues at coordinate 435,734,128 of OZ024740.1, read as the reverse complement.
TGCATATGTGTATGTGTACGTGTTTCCCATCTTGACGTTATAGTCGCATATATGTTATAGAATGCCGTTAGCTTCTTGTTAAAACAATCTCTATACCTCTCATTTATATTTATACTCGGATTCTTTTCCTAGAGTGCTTAAACTATCTGTGACTAATCCCGGTTTTTTTCATAAAAACTGTGATAATTATTGCTATTTTGCTGAACTCCTTTGTAGAGTTTTTTTCAGAATGTATTTGACTGCTATTTCTTGTAAATAAACATTCACTTCCATCCTGACGTCACTAGCCCCGTTTTTTCCTCATGTGCTTTTTCATAAATACACATGAAGGCGAACTAGCCAGTTTTAGAATTCCCTTTTTCGGATTATATTACTGTGAGAGCCCTGGTTTCTGTTGAGCTCTGCTGATGAATGAAATCCAACCGTGACCATCTCCACTGAAAGTTTTCATGAAATAGTCTTTTAAGACTATACAGAGCATTTGATGTTATTCCAAATTGAAGGATAAGTGTTTCAAACTTTATTTTATCATGAGTTAAAGGTCTATAGATTTTTCCCTGTATTTTACTAAATTCTGTGGATGAATTTATATCCTGATTCTCTTTTGAGATGAGTTTGAGTTATTTTTCCTAAATCTTTCGTTAACTACTTTTCCCATCTTGACGTTATAGTCGCATATATGTTATAGAATGCCGTTAGCTTCTTGCTAAAACAATCTCTATACCTCTCATATATATATATATATATATATATATATATATATATATATATATATATATATGTGTGTGTGTGTGTGTGTGTATATATATATGTATGTACGTATATGTGTGCGTGTGTATTTATTTTTATGTATGTGTGTGTGTTTGTATTTGGTTATGCGTGCTTTTGATATATACGTATTTGCATGTGTATAATTGTTTAGCTATGTATGTATATATATGTTTACGTATATATATATGTGTGTGTGTGTGTGCGTTTATATTTTTATATTTTTGTATATATATATATATATATATATATATATATATATATATATATATATATGTCTATATATCTGTCTCTATATATATATTAAGCCTAGTGTCACGCACCACATCGAGACAACCCACAGCTGCCCGACCAAGGAGACTGCCTCCAGACCAATTGAGAATCGCCAAGCAGGAGTTCCAACACATGCTGGACCTCAAAATCATTCGCCCTTCCTCCAGCGACTGGTCTGCACCCCTACACCTTGTTCCTAAAAAAATCGAGAATGATTGGCGACCATGTGGGGATTATCGTGCACTTAACAATTCTACAGTGCCCGATAATTACCCTGTACCTCACCTGCACGATTGTTCTGCCTCTCTGCAAGGCGCACGCATCTTTTCCAAGATAGATTTGGTGCGTGCATATAACCAGATACCTATGGAGCCTGCAGATATTCTGAAGACCGCAATCACAACACCGTTCGGTTTATTTGAATTCCTGCGAATGCCGTTCAGTCTGCGCAATGCTGCACAAACTTTTCAGCGGTTTATTGACACCGTGTTACGCGATCTACCCTTCGTATACGCGTATATTGACGACGTGCTGGTAACAAGTACTTCCGAGAATGAACACGAGAAGCACTTAGATCTCCTTTTCCCACGTTTGGCTGAGTACGGTATCATTATCAACCCCAGCAAGTGCCTTCTCGGCGTTCCTTCACTGTCCTTTCTCGGGCACATCATCGATAAAGACGGCATTCGTTCACTTCCCGAGAAAGTAGAAGCTATCTGCAGTTTTCCCGCACCTACATCACTTCGTAAACTGCGTGAATTCCTCGGTCTGGTGAATTTTTAAAGGCGTTTTATCCCTCATTGTTCCGACGCCGCCAGACTCCTCACGGACCTTCTTCGTAACTGGACTCGGAAAAACGAAGAGATCACTCTAAACGAGGAAGAATTAACATCTTTTAACCACCTGAAGGAAATGTTGGCAAACGCTTCCATGCACGTTTTCCCCAGGTCTGGCGCTCCTCTTTCGCTGCTAGTGGACGCATCAGACACAGGGGTTGGAGGCGTTTTACAACATGTCGACGGCGTGTGGCAACCCTTATCCTTCTTTTCTAAGCGGTTGCAACCGGCTGAAACGAAATACAGTACCTTTGACCGCGAACTCTTGGCAACCTATCTTTCGGTTAAGCATTTTCGGCACATGCTCGAAGGATCAGATTTCGTGATCTACACGGACCATAAACCATTAATTTATGCGTTCCGTACCAAACCTGATCGACATTCACTGAGAGAACTCCGACACCTGGATTTTGTCTCCCAATATTCAACTGATATTCGGCATATCAAGGGATCAGACAATGTAGCAGCCGACGCCCTGTCTCGAATCCAGCTGAACGCAATACATGTGCATTCAGGCATCGACCTTCAACAGATCGCAGCTGACCAAGAGACTGACGAAGAGTTTATCAAGCTCTGAGATTCGCCATCTCTCAAGTTTCAGCAAGTTCCCATTCCTTCTTCTCCGGGACAAATTTGGTGCGAGCTTTCTACCGGTCATGAACGACCGTACGTACCACAGATGCATCGTCGACAAGTTTTTTCTGCTTTACACTGCTTCTCTCACCCGGGAATCCGGGCTACACAGAAACTCATCTCTGCTCGTTTTGTGTGGACTAACATTAACAAGGACGTGCGCAACTGGTCCAGGAGCTGCATTGCCTGCCAGAAAGCCAAAGTCCACAGACACATCAAAACTCCACTCGGCACATTCGCGCAACCTGATGCACGTTTTCATCATGTGCATATCGACATCGTCGGACCTCTACCACCATCACAGAACTACACGCACTTGCTCACCTGCATAGATCGATTTTCTCGTTGGCCTGAGGATTTTCCCATAAATGATACCTCAGCGGAAACAGTCGCTAAAACTTTGGTTTTACACTGGGTATCACGTTATGGCGCCCCAGCGAAGATAACAAGGGACAGAGGACGCCAATTTGACTCCCACCTCTTCAGGGAACTGACTCGCCTGTTAGGATGTAAACACATCCGCACGACAGCTTATCACCCGCAAGCTAATGGTCTCGTGGAAAGATTCCATCGCCAATTGAAAGCTGCAATAAAAGCATATCCAGACAAGACCCACTGGTTTGAATACCTGCCACTCATCCTTCTGGGCATTCGATCCACCGTTAAGGAGGAATTCGGACACACACCTGCAGAATTAGTGTACGGCACCACCTTGGTTCTACCTGGTCAGATGGTTGCTCCTATCTCTCCTCAGGATGTTCCAGACCCAGGAACATATGTACACCGTCTTCGACAACATATGTCTCACCTTGCTCCTGCAAGCACCCGTCAACAGAACACGGCCACACACGTACCTTCAGACATTAAAGATTGGACGCACGTTTTCGTTCGAAACGACACCATCTCAGCTCATCTTCGACCTCCATATTCTGGCCCTTATCGTGTTCTAAAAAAATATCCGAAATATTTTATTCTCGATCTATATGGTAAACAGAATTCTGTCAGCGTGGACAGATTAAAAAAAGCCATCATGGATACAGTTACAGTCTCTACACCAGAAACTCCAACAGATTGCTGTCCCAGCGAGCCACATGTTTCATCTCCAGTCACGAGAAGGGGATGACGCGTCCATTGGCCCGCAAAGTTGGCACAATATGTGAATTACCGTTAACCTCAAGTGAGTTTCTTAATCATTCTTCGTGCAAAACATTTCCATTTTTCTTGTGTTTACTATTTCCAGTTTCAAATACAATGAACTCTCTACATTATTTATAATGAACATTATTTATTACAAACTCTATTTAAGAACAAACATTGTGTATATCATTTTTTTTTTCTTCACTCTCTTGTTTTGCAAAAATTTATATTTTTCTTGTTCTGTAACATTGATTGTGTAATTGCCATAATTTTTATATACATACAAGGCGTGTACATATTCTGTTTTTAATGCATACTACAAAACTACGTTTGTTTCACCTTTTAGTTCATACACTGAGCAATAGATATTTGTGTCCCTCTAACTCTTACACGACAAAATGTTTTCTCTTTGATCACGCATTTCACAAATCGCATCCTCAAAACACTGGCCTTCTTTTTTTCACGTACACATTCACTCAATAGCTCGAGAATGCCTCGCTATTTTTTTACCACATGCATTCGCTCAAGTCATATGCTGTGGAGCAAACTGTTACTTTTAGGCAGCATGCTTACGGCCATTCAGTTCAGACATTACGGTTATCTTCACTGCCCAGTTAGACTTTTTGTCACGCAATTCACAGGCAGCTCAACCCAAATTGCAATAGGCTCATTCATCACGCCTGAATAAATCTTGTCAAAGTCATTTTATAGTTTATTTCTTCTTTCTCTTCCTGACACACACATCTTGCCATATCATCTCTACATCGACTCTGTCCTGTACTCGATGATCACACAATTTCACAACGTGCTGGACACTCCTGGGGCTATTGTCATGACAAATGCACCACTGGCCCATTACTATTCGATATTTCGTTCTTTTGTTGTACAAAAGATCTGGCATGGGGCTAATGTACAGCCACCGGAAATAACATCTGTGAAATATACAGCGCCATCTACCTGTTAGCTAGCTACCTCAACGTGAAACAAAAGATCCCTGAAAACCTACCAGAATAAAAGCCTACACAGCGGGGCTAAACATCAAACGGTTATTTATGTATACATAGAGTGGTTCCAAACACTTCCCCAGTCGACATTTGGCAGAGTCAACTCGCGTATCATTGTTCCTCGCCTCTGCCACGCTTTGTCACTCACACACGCCTTGTACCTCGTATCGTCGCTTCAGGTGAAAATAAATAGCTGATCGAATTTACATCTCGCCTTGCTTCGTCCTTTCAACTTGTGCTTTCGTCTGTCCATCCTCAACAGTTCTTTTAAGGGCTATATGCGACAACAGTCCTTTTAAGGGCTATCTTCAGATCTGATCAGACCGTATGCGATAACAGTCCTTCTAAGGGCTATTCTCGGATCTGATCAGAAGTAGTGACCAGACTGACTAACCACATCGCTACACATATCATCATCATCATCATCATCATCACCGTTTTACGTCCGTTCTTCCACGCTAGCATGGGTTAGACAGGTTGTCCTGTTGTGGGCAGTGTCTGGTCGGCTGACCATGCCTTGCTCATACAGGAACTGATCTGGCTTGATTTTTACAGCTGGATGCCCTTCCTAACACCAACCTCATTTACAGTGAGTGCTGGGTGCTTTTTCGTGACGCCTACACGTCCACTTTACAGTGTGGGCTGGGTGCTTTTTTAGCGTGGCACCTCCACGACCACCTTGCGGTGGGGGGTGTGGGGGCATATTGTTTATATATATATATTGTTTATATATATATATATCTGTCTATATATATCTGTCTATATATATATGTATATATATATATATATCTGTCTATATATATATATCTGTCTTGTCTATATATATCTGTCTATATATATATATATATATATATATATATATATATATATATATATATATATAATATATAAGATCAAAAGATGGTTAAATGAGTTCCATGTATTTTATTATGCGCATTTGAAAAACAAATATCATCATGCAATAACATTTGTGTTTTCATCAGATAAAATAGGAAGACATGATATGAAGCTTGCATGCTCCGCTGGATGTGTAAAAGTAATATACGCGAATGGCAAAGCATAAACGAACTAAGGGAAAAATTAGAAATAAGAGGGATCAGATGTTGTTTACTCGAGAGAAGGCTACGTTGGTATGGTCACGTAATGCGCATGAAAGACGACAGCTGTATAAAAAAGTGCAGGGCAATAAAGATAGACGGTAGCCACGGAGTAGGCAGACCCAGAAAAACCTGGGACGACCTGATAAACTCCGACCTCACACACTTACACCTCTCCAAGACAATGTCACTGGACCGAGATCTTTGGCGGCACTCAGTAATAGAGAAGACCCGCCTTACCTAAATACAAAGTAAAACCTACTACAGGCAGTAGGCATCTCTAACAAAATACACCCCCGTCCCACCAACCCCACCCCATCCACACCGCGCCTTTCAATGTAAAGTTATGTTGGTGCCACAACATCCAGGCCGAAACAAATGAGATCGTGTAGGTGTCATGACAAAAAAACACACAGTCCACGCTGTAATGTGGCCGTGTAGGCAACACGTTAAAAACCTCCCAGTCCCACACTGTAAATGTGGTTGGTGTTAGGAAGGGCATCCAGCTGTAGAAAACCCGCCAGACAGTCCTATGCGAGCAAGACAACCACTCTTACCTCAAGTGGGAAGACTCCCGTCCAAACCCATGCAAGCGTGGAACATGGACGTTAAACGATGATGATGATGATGATATATATATATACATATATATATAGACATATATATATATACATATATATATAGACATATATATATATACATATATATATAGACATATATATCACCTACAGATCAGGGGAACATACCAGCCAGGTAGATTATATCCTTACCAGAAGACGTGACAAAGTGACTGTTGTAAACACTAAATCCCTCCCCCATGAAGAATGCACCTCCCAACATAGACTGATAATTAGCGACCTAATAGTCAGGACGAGACGTACTAGGCAACAGAAGAGGACTACCCTCAGGAGAAAAATATGGAAGCTAAAGGACCCCACAGTAAAAATTAATTCCAAAGCATATTACTTGATGCTTTCGACAGTAAGGAAGAGCAAATAGAGTCGTACAAGGTAGAGGAACAGTGGGAATTCCTGAAAGCAAACCTGCTGACGGCGACAGACGAAGTCTGTGGCTGGAGCAGGCCTGTAGGCAGGAGGAGAGTAACATGGTGGTGGAACAGTAAGGTGGAGGGGTCAATTAAGGCCAAAAAGCAGGCTTGGAAAGTATGGCGGGATGGGGGAAGCAGAGAAGACTATCAAGTGGCCAGGAGGGAAGCTAGGAGACAAGTGTACTTCGCAAGAAGGGAAGCAGAGGAAAGAAAGTTCAAGCATGTTCTACAACGTGAGGACCAAAAACGTGAGGTGTTCAGGATTGCCAGGCAATGTGTCAAGGAAAACAGTGATATTGTCGGGGAGAAGTGTGTACTTAACGATGACGGCGTACTTGCCATCACCGACGCCGATAAGAAGGTAGCTTGGAAGTGTCACTATGAAAGGCTACTCAATGAGGAGAATAAATGGGAGAAAGACAGTCTCCTCCACATCGACCCAATAGAGGGACCAGCAGTGTTAGTCGAGGGTAGTAAAATAAGTAAGGCAATCAAAGATATGAAGACAGGCAAGGCGGCTGGGCCTTTGGAAATAGTTGCCGAGATGCTGAAGGCATCTGGTACGGTGGGACACACCATGGTCACCCGGATAGTCAACCAAGTCATACAGAATGGGGTTGTTCCGAAGGACTGGCGTAGCAGCATTATCGTTAACTGTTATAAGGGTAAAGGAGATGCCCTAGATAGGAGTAACTATAGAGGCATTAAATTAATCGACCAGGTCATGAAGGTCACGGAAAAAGTAATAGCGCAACTAATCAGAGAGCGAATTGATCTAGATGAAATGCAGTTCGGGTTTGTGTCAGGAAAAAGTACCACAGACGCTCTTTTCATTGTACGACAACTACAGGAGAAGTACCTAGCTAAAAGTAAACCCCTATACTTAGCTTTCGTCGACTTGGAGAAGGCTTTCGACAGAGTCCCCCGTTCCATTATCTGGTGGGCTCTTAGAAAACTAGGTGTCGATGAATGGCTTGTGAGAGCTATACAAGCCATGTATAAAGAAACAGTCAGCAAGGTTAGAATTAACAATGAATATAGTGAAGAGTTTAGTGTAAAAGTTGGTGTTCATCAGGGCTCTGTTCTTAGCCCCCTACTATTTATTATTGCCCTCCAGGCTATAACAGTGGAGTTCAAGACCGGCTGCCCATGGGAACTCCTATACGCAGATGATCTAACGCTCATAGCTGAATCAATGGCCGAGCTAGAGAAGAAATTCCAAACTTGGAAGCACGGGCTAGAATCAAAAGGCCTTAAAATTAACCTGGCTAAGACTAAAGTTCTAGTTTGTAAGAAAGAAAATAAGGCGGCGGTCCCCTCCGGGAAGTGACCATGCGCAGAGTGTAGGAAAGGCGTAGGTAGAAATTCCAATTTGTGTCCCAAATGCAAAGTTTGGGTTCATAAAAGATGTAGTGGGATCACAGGTAAGCTAACTAAGAACATAGATTTTACATGTGGCCGGTGTTCTGGGGCAATAAGTAGAAGCAAGTGCCCACAAAATACTAGCTCTTTCAACTGCGCAGAGGGTTCTATAGAAATAGTGGACAGCTTCCGTTACCTGGGTGACAAAATCAGCAGTGGGGGAGGGTGCTCTGAAAGTACAGTAGCTAGAGTCAGAACTGGGTGGAAAAAGTTCAGAGAGCTTATACCACTATTAGCCGCTAAAGGGTTCTCCCTAAAAATGAAAGGCAGGTTGTACGATGCCTGCATACGAACAGCAATGTTGCATGGCAGTGAGACCTGGGCATTGTGTGCAGAGGATATACGCAGACTAGAGAGAAACGAAGCTTGCATGCTCCGCTGGATGTGTAATAGTAATATACGTGAACGACAAAGCATAAACGAACTAAGGAAAAAATTAGAAATAAGAGGGATCAGATGTTGTTTACTAGAGAGAAGGCTACGTTGGTATGGTCACGTGATGCGCATGAAGGACGATAGCTGTATAACAAAGTGCAGGGCAATAAAGATAGACGGTAGCCACGGAATAGGCAGACCCAGAAAAACCTGGGACGAGCTGATAAACTCCGACCTCACACAGTTACACCTCACCAAGACAATGTCACTGGACCGAGACCTTTGGCGGTACTCAGTAATAGAGAAAACCCGCCTTACCTAAATACAAAGTAAAACCTACTACAGTCAGTAGGCATCTCTAACAAAATACACCCCCGTCCCACCACCCCCACCCCATCCACACCGCCCCCTCTATGTAAAGTTATGTTGGTGCCACACCATCCAGGCCGAAACAAATGAGATCGTGTAGGTGTCACAACAAAAAAACACACAGTCCACGCTGTAATGTGGCCGTGTAGGCAACACGGTAAAAACCTCCCAGACCCACACTGTAAATGTGGTTGGTGTTAGGAAGGGCATCTAACTGTAGAAAACCTGCCAGACAGTCCTATGCGAGCAAGACAATCACTCTTGCCTCAAGTGGGAAAACCCCCGTCCAAACCCATGCAAGCGTGGAACACGGACGTTAAACAATGATGATGATGATGATATATATATATATATATATAGAGACATATATATATATATATAGAGAGACATATATATATATATAGAGAGAGAGACATATATATATATATATATATATATATATATATATATATATATATAGATATATATATACCAGATAGAAAAATGCATACAGCAAAAAAAAGTAATATTGTTGGAATATAAACCTTTAAAAATACAGGACAAGAAACTAAGATAAAACTTTAATAGAATGAGACAGGAAACTAAGATAAAACTTTAAAGAATTGGACAAGAAATAAAAAATGTTACAATAATATTAGTGGCAAAATTTTTATTGGTAAAAAATCGAGTTCCACATTCATAGGCTCTGGGTTCCACATTCAGAGGTCGTGGTCAGACCGGGGGGACCATTTGATCCTGGTTTGAACACCAATTGGGCCATAACCATACCCCTATTTCATCATTCAGCGACACGCCTCATGTGTCATGCATAATGTGAATGGACCCTTGGGCCCATGAGCACAGATCTTGAGCAGCAGCGGACGGTCTTGTCGTCCCGCTCATCCTTGATCTTGACCAACCCGTCCATCTTCTCCTTGCATCTTGTCCTTGAGTTCAAGTCCGGCAGTCCAGATGAATGCGTGCCACAGCTTTCTGGTACAGGAAGGGGGAGCAGGAGGACTGGAGGGATGACGGGACAGAGGGAGGGAGGACCGGTGGTTGAGGGAGGTGCCGTAATCGGTGGTCAGAGTCGACATCTTGTCCCGGTCGTCTTCTCCATCTTCATCTGGTGTTGCGGGACCAGAAGTGCATTCTTGGAGGAGACCTGCAGCTGCATCGGCCAATTCTTCTTGCAATGGTCATTCTGACGGAGCAGAACTGCTCAGCCAACCAACCCCAACCAGAACCAGAACCAACCGCTCAGGGGCAACGTACAATGAGAGCATGACAATTATTATGCACTAATCAAGAAGATACTGGGGCATAGCACAGGAAACGAATAAAAAAATTTTGCCACTAATATTATTGTAAAATTTTTTATTTCTTGTCCAATTCTTTAAAGTTTTATCTTAGTTTCCTGTCTCATTCTATTAAAGTTTTATCTTAGTTTCTTGTCCTATTCGTTTAAAGTTTTATTTTAGTTTCTTGTCCTGTATTTTTAAAGGTTTATATTCCAACAATATTACTTTTTTTTGCTGTACGCATTTTTCTATCTGGTCTACTATTTTTTAAGGCAATGCAAGCAACAACTATCTAATAATTAAATGATCATAGTGAATTACTGACAAGTGATTGACATTTTAAAGTTCTTTTGAGTATAATTGCAATCTAGTTGAGGCAACTGGCTTAATGACAAAGCTAGTAAATCATGAATGCATTTGAGATGATTAGTGCATAATAGTGAATTCGTGAAACTTGTGCATTTCAATGGTGTTACAACAATAGATGTAAGTTAGTGAAGATTGGGCAAGTTCAATTTTAGGAATCATTTCTTTCATGCAGTAATTAAACTTTTCCAAACGTCATCATTTCTGGATTACCTCACCTAGCGTCACGCTTACTACTCACTCACTTGAACACAAGATTTATCAGCAAACTTTGATTATAAACTTTTTCCCGCTGGACCAAATTTCTAGATTTTTAAGCCAAAAGATGCGTAATGATCTACTGTTCATGCTCATATAAGTTTTATCTCAGTTAAATAAAGTAGAGCCACGCTGTACTGTCGTAAACAGACGATTGCCAACGAAAACACGACCACAACAATATTACTAAACGGACTACCGTCCGTTTAGGATTACACTGTCCCGAACCCAGGCTTTAAGGTGAATGTGAGGGGCACCACGTTGTTGATACTCGAGTCGCCAAAAGTAATGAATAATTTCCCCAAATGGGCCTTTTTTATTTAAAATTACATCATGAAAAACAGCACTAAAACGATGGTGAAAGTACTCACTGACAATCACAACATCATTTGCTCAGAGATTCCCTATCAGCCTTGTTTCAACATTTGCAATGTCTTTATTGAGTTTTTCCAAAAATTCCCTCAAGCCTGGCCAAAAGTATTCAGCACATGAAAGAGTGATAAACAAATGGGCAGGACCGAATTTCTCATCTATGGCATTCAAGTCGGAGCACTTGCGTTCCCAAAATGGCTTTGTTCCACGAACATTCGCCATCATCATTGACAAACCACTTTCCAATTGTTCATCATTGGCTTCCAATCTTTTATAAAATTGAGCAAGTGTCAATTTTGGACTTTTGAGTGATTTCATTGCGGCATAAATGTCAGAATCTAGTGCTCTTTTGTCAGCCTTGTCCAAATTGTAGAGAATGTACTGAATGTCTCTACGAAACCAGGGGTCCTCATGTCTGAGTCTGTTTCTGATGAACATGTAGGGCTTTACTCTACCATGGGGTCTGTTCATGTGCATCATTCCAAATTTTCCTTTAGGGAATAAGTGGGGGAAGCACATCAGATCCAGGTTTGGATCATTGTCCGGAAGAAGAGTACCTTCAACTCGTTTCATGCGAAACAGTTCAAGGTCCTTTTGATTTGGGAGTGCAGGCTTGATTTGCTGTACAGTATGGTGTTCATAGACTGTTTCAGCACCAGTTTGTGTGAGAATGTGTGGAAAATTGATGGAAACATTTTCACCAGTGCATGTAACAATGTCCTCTAAATTTGTGGTTCTGTCTATCAAAATGTCATTGTTGTTTTTCAGCCACTCCAAGGCATCAAAGACATTTTGCATATTCACTAGCGATCGCCAAATTGTGCCCTTTTTAGTTGGAAGACTATCAACAATTATTTCAAATGCATCATTTTGATTCGATGGAAGTTTTTTCATTACATGATTGATTGTGTTTTCTAATGGTAGTGGCATGTGAGTTGCTATTCCTTTAATAGCAGCTATAGCAGCTACTAGATGTGATGGTGCACCTTTGAAACGATAGGGTGACAATTTAATGACATTGATGAAGCAATTGGCCATTTGGATCAAAATCTGCTCATTCATGTTCAACTTTGACAACACATTTGGAATTTTGACCACTTCTAGGCCATTGATTGAAGCCAATGATGGTATCGACTTTTTGACAAGACTATTTCTACATGTAGAGCAAATCGTACATGGCAGAGAGTAGTTTTGTTGAATGGTTTCCAGGAGATAGGGATTTGTCAAAGGGCTCCAATCCTCCCAGACTTTGAGTTTAGCATCTAATTCTCGTTGTTTGCAAATGTCACAGGAGTTGATTTTCATTTTTTGAATCTCTTTATTAAAATGTTTGATAATGGATGCAAAATTGGCCATGATTGAGGATTCTGAATGCAAGCTCTCATTTTCATTTTCCACTATCTCATTCAAACGGCTTAGCAGATTGTTGGACATGTTTTGGGGATTTACTAGATCATCAAACATTGACCAATTTCCTTCCAAGATTGAAATGTCATAGGAGTCTAGCCAGACACAGACTGATCACACTTTGTACACACATCTCAGAAGTGTACGGATGCAAGGAGAGTGAGGAGCCATACTTCGAATCAGTTCAAGTCCATTTGTGCAGTCAGACTGTCCTATGCAATAGATGTTGTCCCTATGGAATCCTTTACACTGCTCAAAGATTTCCATTTTTTTCCGAATTTGGGACACAGTCAAATCAGGTGAAAGTTCATGTATGGCCTTGTGCATTCGTTTAGCTAGCTTTAGACGTGCAGTGGGATCTGGGCAATTTGATGGGGGACCAAATTTGCACAATCTAGCCAAAGTCAGAAGTTCTGTACATTTTCTGCCATCAAAATCTTCCTGGTCACTTTGCTCACCCCCCTCTTTTTGTGCACCTGTCTCACTTTGCTCACCTCCATCAGTTGGCTCATCTACCCCTCTTTGTGGACATTTCTCACTTGGCTCATCCCCCCCTCTTTGTGCACCTCCCTCACTTGGCTCATCTCCCCCTCTTTGCTTGCTTTCCTCACTTGGCTCATCCCCCCCTCTTTGTGCACCTGTCTCACTTGGCTCATGCCCCCCTCTTTGTGCACATTTCTCACTTTGCTCCCCTCCCTCTCCTTGTGCACCTCCCTCACTTGGCTCATCTCCCCCTCTTTGTGCACCTTTCTCACTTGGCTCATCCCCCCCTCTTTGTGCACCTTTCTCACTTTGCTCACCTCCCTCTCCTTGTGCACCTCCCTCACTTGGCTCATCACCATCTTTACACCTGCACTCATTTGTTGGACAGTCATCAGTCAGAAAATTGTGGTTTTCAAGTTCTGTTAGAGGAAAATAATCAACTGTACTTTTTGGGAATAGAAAGTGTTCATTTGTGAAAGTATGGTAAAATATTTCCTCCCAGTATGCAGTCAACCCCTCCTTCTTAGCTAATTTGATGTGTGCATAAACTGAAGCCATTGTTTTTTTCAATTCATTAAACATGAAATTTCGAATTCCCTGTGCTTCTCTGTAGATTTTGGAAACTTTTTCAAGGCCCTGCTTGAATTTCTTCCTATATTGTGTCCGATTTTTTGGTTTTTCTTTTTTCGAAGCCAAATATGATTTTGTGAATTTGTGTAACATGATTTCCCTTTGCATGCGAATGTCTTTAAATCGTTGAATTCGTTTTTTTCTGTACAAAAATTTGTGTTTTTGTTGTATCAACCGTGCATTTGTAAAATAATAATGTGAAAAATATATGGCATCTTTTTCTTTTCCTTCTTCTCCTGTTCTCAATCTGTGTGCTTTTTGATACAATGCCTGTTGACTTTTGCCCTCATCGCCTGCTCTCACTCTGTGCTCTTTTTGATTCAATGCATGCTGATTTTTGCCCTCATCACCTGCCCTCAGTCTGCGCACTTTTTGATACGATGCCTCCTGACTTTTACCCTCATCGCCTCTTCTCAGTCTATATGCTTTTTGCCATGCCTTATTTTTAAATTTGCTTCGTCTGATTGTCTTTTTTCTCTTATTTCTGCAGCTTTCCGTTGTCTGTACTCCCTATTCCTAATTGCAGTTTTTCTCCGTTTTTCATTCTGTTTATCAATGTTTTGATCTTTGTCAGTCTCATTGAATTCAAATTCAGGTCCAGGATTTAATTCGACACAACCGATTATGAGTAATGATAAGATTAACGCGCGCGTTCTATATTTCTGATTGGAAATAGGATAATTTCGTTTTTGGGATTTGTAAAAACTGGCATGAATGTGAATTTGATCAGTCCAATTGCCCGATTTTAGTGAAAAGTTTTGATTCGAAATGGAAATACTCCATTTCTGTGCCATGGAAAAACTGAATAAGCCGAGCAAAATTCTATATCCAGAGAAATTTTTTTTTTTAAATTCTTTTTTTTTTTGTTTTATCAAACTATGCTCGCAATAATAATTTTCAATCCAAAAGAGAAATTTTTTGTTAGACGTCGAAAAAACTCTTTCTTTTGTGTAGTATTTTTGTGTTCGTCTGTATGCGTGAGTTACTTGTGTTACCATGAAAGTTATAACAGAAATATTGTGTAGGTCGCGTGCTTCAACAAATGGAATATTATGAATTTTATGGACTTATGCTAAGCGAGTCTAGAAACCCGATTCGAATATTCCAAATGTTAAGCCACTCCACATTTCCGTTAAAACGACTGGCGAATTCAAATAGGCTGCGTTTTCATACTTAATATACACACATACATACATGGCGACGTACACAAATATACATATACACATACATACACACATATATGGCGACATACACATATATACATATACACATATACATATATCACGACATACACAAATATACATATACACACACATACATACTGCATATATGGCGACGTACACAAATATACATATACAAATACATACATATATGGCGACGTACACAAATATATATACACACATACATACATATATGGCGACGTACACAAATATACATATACACACATACATACAAACATATATGGCGACGTACACAAATATACATATACATACACACATACATACATATATTGCGACATACACAAATATACATATACACACATACATACATATATGGCGATGTACACAAATATACATATACACACATACATACATATATTGCGACATACACAAATATACATATACACACATACATACATATATGGCGACGTACACAAATATACATATACACACATACATACTGCATATATGGCGACATACACAAATATACATATACACACATACATACATATATTGCGACATACACAAATATACACACATACATACATACATACATATATCGCGACATACACAAATATACATATACACACACACATACATACATATATTGCGACATACACAAATATACATATACACACATACATACATACATATATGGAGACGTACACAAATATACATATACACACATACATACAAACATATATGGCGACGTACACAAATATACATATACACACATATATGGCGACGTACACAAATATACATACACACACATACATACATACATACACAAATATACATATACACACATACATACATATATGGCGACGAACACAAATATACATATACACACATACATATATTGCGACATACACAAATATACATATACACATATACATACATACATATATGGCGACGTACACAGATATACATACTCCAAACGTCGTCATTTCTGGATTACCTCCCCTAGCGTCACGCTTACTACACACTCACTTGAACACAAGATTTATCAGCAAACTTTGATTATAAACTTCTTCCCGCTGGACCAAATTTCTAGATTTTTAAGCCAAAAGATGCGTAATGATCTACTGTTCATGCTCATATAAGTTTTATCTCAGTTAAATAAAGTAGAGCCGCACTGTACTGTCGTAAACAGACGATTGCCAACAAAAACACGACCACAACAATATTACTAAACGGACTACCGTCCGTTTAGGATATATATATATATAGATATAGATATAGATATATATAGACATATATATAGACATATATATATATATATATATATATATATATATATATATATATATATATGTCTATATATGTTTATATATATCTATATATATCTATATATATATATATATATATAACCATAGACAAAACTATAACCCTACTAACAAAAAGCAAAGATCCCCGAACACAAGGCAGGACCTGATCTGCAGATCACAACCCACACAAAACCTATTCCAAAACCGTAGACCCCTGCCCACACAGAGCCTGTTCCAAAACCGTAGATCCCAACCCACACAAAGGAACCAAATCTACAACCCGGACTATCAACAAACCGAACCTCAATACGTCCGAAACTTCTATACAAGACCACACAACAACAGGGGAAATACCATTAGATATAATAATACCATTGAAAAAACATTCCAGAAAAATCATTTTTTAGACCAAGGCTACAGGACTCACAACACCCGGTGGCACAAACCGATTTTGAAAAACCGAAAATAATTAACATTTCAAATACAAACCTCTCAGCCCAACAAGTAAAAATTCTCTCCAAAGGTCTGAAATTCACACCAACACCACAATACCCTAGCCCCAACGAGATAAATGACGATATCTCACACTTCTGTAGAAAATTACGTCTCACAGAGGAATTCTTTGACAAGGAGAATAACGACGAATCAATTGTACGGAATAAAAGCAACTACAACCCAACAAAAGGTAGAAACAGAGTTCTGGACAAATTCTGTGACCACATAGCTACCTTCCCATACCATGAACTACCGCAACCTAAACCCAAACCCAACACAAGTCGAAGGGAATGGGAGATTATCCATGAACTAAAAAACAATACGGACATTGTAATTAAGGAAGCGGACAAGGGAAGTACTGTTGTCATTATGGAGGCTGAAAAATATAAACATTCTATGTTCTCTCTCTTACAAAATACTAATTACTATGAAAGAGTAAAAAACTACCAGCAATCAAAAATAATGACCAAATTAAACACACTGATTTATCGATACCAGGAAGACCTAACTAAAAAGGAACGCGATTATTTAACAAATTTTGAATACAAAACCAGCAACCTTTACGGACTTCCGAAGATCCACAAATGTAAAATAATCAACGATGCCTGTAAACAATCCACCTCAGCCTGCGTGAACACACAATACCCCACAGACCTTAAATTAAGACCAATTGTAGCGGGCCCACAATGTGAAACACACAGATTGAGCAACTTTATAGACATACTACTGAAACCAATACTGAAACACATACCAAGCCTTGTAAGAGACGATCTGGACCTCTTAAACCACCTCCCCAAACATGTCAACAACGACACTATTATTGTGTCTTTCGATGTAGTGAATCTCTACACAACGATCCCACACCAATACGGACTAGAAGCAATAGGATTCTGGCTAGAGAAATATCCCAATGAGATACCTGACAGAATAGAAAAAAGCTTCATCACCGAGGGATTAAAATTCATCCTACAGAACAACTTTTTTGATTTCGATGGCAATACTTACAAGCAAATATCGGGGACTGCGATGGGCACAAAAGCCGCTCCAACTTATGTCAACTTAGTCATGGCATACTTAGAAGTCCAGATATATGAACAGTCCAAATCAAAATACGGATTCAACTTCCACAAATACTTATCAGAGAATTGGAAACGCTACTTGGATGATTGCCTCATTCTTTGGTCCCACACACTCGACCAACTGAAGGATTTCAAAAACTTAATAAACGGCATCAATAACCACATCCAATTCACAATGGAATACAGCCAAGATCAACTCCCATTTCTGGACATCTTAATCACAAAAAAAGACACAAATATCGAAACTGACATACACTACAAACCAACAGATTCCAAACAATATCTGCTATTCACCTCCAACCATCCAAAGCACACGAAGACGAACATTCCTTTTAGCCTAGCAAGAAGAATTTGCACAATTGTCTCCAATTATGAAACGCGAAATAAAAGACTTCAAGAATTAAAGGAAATTCTACTTGAGAGAGAGTACCCACTATTACTAATAAATAATGGAATAGAAAGGGCTAAAGCAATAGGCATTGATGAATTACGGAAACAGAAACAAATTCAAGGTACGTCCAATATTCTATCATATATCTCAACACACAACCCAAGAAATGCGGAAGCTTACAACACTATTCACAATAACATCCCACTACTAAAACAAAACCCAAGAATGAAAAAAGCCCTTGAAACACACAAAATAATCAAACGCAAAAGACAACCAAAATCACTGAAAACATTACTCACCAATGCCAAATTACCTACCACAAACCCACAACCAAGTATCAAAAAATGTGGTCGCTCTAATTGTGGAACCTGCACTCACCTCATTGAAGGCAACACGTATACATTTAAATCAGGACAAAATTTTACTGTAAAAAATCACTTCACTTGCTCATCAAAAAATCTATTTTATGCCATTAAATGTAAAGGATGCAATGAAGATTATATAGGACAAACTAAACTCACACTCAGAAACAGAATGACAGTTCATCGCCAACAATTACGAGATCCAACCACGAGACAGATACCACTAAGTGCACATCTAGACATTTGCGCAAGTAATAAGACA
>OZ024740.1:435705293-435707793 GCA_964016885.1 Eledone cirrhosa | reverse complement strand
TTCCTCTATTTCTTGGTAGAATTGTTGTTCTAAGTATCCCATTACAGAGTTTGCGTAAACGGGAGCAAACTTCGTTCCCATCGCTGTGCCTCTAATTTGGATGTAATTCTTTCCATTGAAGAAGAAAGTGTTGTTTTCCAGAATAAGTTTAACTGCGTCTAATATAAATGGCGCTGTGAATCTAATGAGAATCACTTCTCTGTGTTTTTCCACCCAGTATTTAACCGCCTTTATTCCTAAATCATGTGTAATGTTGGTGTAAAGGCTTACCACATCAAAACTGAGTAGAAGTGAATTCGTTTCCGTGGTTTGGGAAGATGGGACAGGAAGTCGATATCATCCCGGATGAAACTGGGTATGTGAATACATAGTGGTTTCAAATAATGTCAACAAAATTGCTTAGACGGTGAGTGGGGCATGTTGGACCAGCTATAATAGGTCTAAGTTTTAAGTCTTTTGGGTGAAATAATTTAATGTACTCACTGTTTTGTTCTCTTACTGCCAGTTGTATTTCTTTTGACTTGTGAACTTTCGGTAGGCCATACAGGTTGCTGGGTTTCGGCTCAAAATTGGTGATGTAGTCTCTTTCCTTATCAATAAGTGAGTTGTGGTATTTTGAAGCCAGGTTGTTGATCTTCTTCATGATGTTGTGGTCTATATTTGACGGTATTTCATGATAGAATGTTGTGTCTTTCAGTTGTTCCTCAACCAAATCCTTGTAGTATTCAGTATCCATTATAACAACTGCACCCCCCTTTATCTGCTTGTTTAATTATTATTGTTTTATTTTGTATACGTTTAAGTGCAGACATTTCTGATTTGTTAATGTTTGGCCTAACATTAGTATTACGTCTAAGAGGAAATTTAGACAGGATGTCAATGTATTGGTCGAGATAGATATTTCTTCCTTTTGGTGGAGTGAAATTTGATTTATTCTTTACTAGTGATTCATCACTCTCATTATTTTTATCAGCGAAGAATTCTACAAGACGTAATTTTCGACAGAATTCTTGGGTATCCTCCTTCAGTTCTTGGTGGTTGACTGTTGGAGTCGGTGTGAATTTCAGTCCTTTTGACAGAATTTGCATTTCATCATTGTCAAGATCTCTTTTAGATAAATTAATTATTTTAGGATCTACGTGTACAGCTGTTTTGGGTATGTTTTCTCCTGGAGTTTTTCTTTTCCGGTTTTTGTTGTCCTGACGTTAAAAAATGAATTTTTCTCTGTTCAGGATTTATATTCCTGTTGGTGTTCGCTTGATGAACTTTTGGTCGTGATATTATATTTGGTTTTGTTATGTATTTTGTCCTATTTTTGGTATTCTGTATATTATTTTTCTTCCTGTTAGCATTATTTTTAACAATCTGGGAAAATGACCTAGGTTTGCTTTCAGGTTTAGATCGTTTTTTCGTCCAGTTTCTTGTGGGCAATCTAACACGTGCCAACACAAACACTCACCTTACCTTGAATCAAAGAAGAACTACGGTAATAACTCTTCGCTTTTTCTACAAAAACACCCTATCGCACACAACATGAACAAAAAGCACAAACACGATAGATATTCCTTTGACCAGACCATGAGAAGTAGTAAAACCAGGAGATCATTCTCAAGATCTCAACAGAGACTACCAACAAGGAATGTGGAAACAAAACGTAGAATAACCAGATCACTCTCAAGATCTCAACAGAGATTGCCCACAAGAAACTGGACAAAAAAACAATCTAAACCTGAAAGCAAACCTAGGTCATTTCTTTTTTAAATGCATATAATGTTACCTTTTACACCACCGTTTGCAAATTTCTGTTTTATATGTTTATACACAAGATATGGCTTTCTATAATAATAGTACTAAACACTGTTTTTCTGGACCCTTTTAGAAATAACCTGCTACTAATAACCTGTCTGTGACACTGTACCACTTTGACCCCTTTAACTAAATTTTGTCCGAACAACACCACTAGAAGAATTTACTTCCCCGCCAACCCTAACACGCCTCATTAAGCTAACTGCTGCCAAAACATTCTCTCCTCGCAATCTCTACTAGTCTGACAGTCTTAAATCCTAAGACTCCCTCCACCTTACTCACTTCCCTCTTCCCTTCTCTTCCTACCTCCTTCTTTATCTTTTATCTAGTGTATAAAATATTTTCATATCATTCCAATACAAAGGTCTGATGACATGGTGTGTTTGCTTACAGTGTACCTTCGGTTTATGATAATATTTTTATATTATTCAAATAGCGAGGTATAGGTAACCCATACACTATAGAAACAATTGTTACCTAATAAATTCTGTATACCCGCATTTCCATTTCGTAAACTTCTTCTTCATATTTTCTCCGGATTTTAAAACACACTTTATTATACGTTGAGCAATCTCTGACGTCGGTTGACCCCATCCAATGCAACTACTTAGTAACATTGGAATACAAATTTACTAATTATATATTGACATATATATATATATATATATATATATATAGACATATATATATATAT
>OZ024740.1:435575293-435685293 GCA_964016885.1 Eledone cirrhosa | reverse complement strand
GGCCCTGTAGAAACAGTAGACAGCTTCTGCTACCTAGGTGACCGAATTAGCAACGGAGGTGGGTGCTCAGAAAGTACAATAACTAGGGTAAGAACGGGATGGAAGAAGTTTAGGGAACTACTACCACTGCTAGCTGCAAAAGGCTTCTCCCTCAGAATGAAAGGCAGACTGTATGATGCGTGTATCCGAACAGCGATGTTGCATGGTAGTGAGACCTGGGCGCTGAAGGTGGAAGACTTACGTAGATTAGAGAGAAACGAAGCCTGCATGCTCCGATGGATGTGTAACAGTAATATACGTGAACGACAAAGCATAAAGGAATTGAGAGAGAGACTGAGCATAAGAGGAATCAAATGCTGCGTGCAGGAGAGGCGGTTACGCTGGTATGGACATGTGATGCGTATGAAGGATGACAGCTGCATAAAAAGGTGCAGAGCACTAGAAGTTGATGGAAACCGCGGAGTGGGGAGACCCAAGATGACTTGGGATGAGGTGATAAAAGCCGACCTTACCCAACTACACCTCTCAAAGACAATGACACACAACCGTGACTTCTGGCGTCACGCAGTAATACAGGGTACCCGACCTCCCATGGGTACATGCTGAAGCATATAAACAATATGCCCCCACTCCCTCCACCGCAAGGTGGTCGTGGAGGTGCCACGGCAAAAAAAGCACCCAGCCCACACTGTAAAGTGGATGTGTAGGCGCCACGAAAAAGCACCCAGCACTCACTGTAAATGAGGTTGGTGTTAGGAAGGGCATCCAGCTGTAGAAATCAAGCCAGATCAGTTCCTGTATGAGCAAGGCATGGTCAGCCGACCAGACACTGCCCACAACAGGACAACCCGTCTAACCCATGCTAGCGTGGAAGAACGGACGTAAAACGGTGATGATGATGATGATGACACACATATATATATAGACACAGATACACACACATATATATATATAGACAGATATATACACACACACACATATATATATATATATAGACACAGATATACACACACACACACATATATATAGACACAGATATACACACACACACATATATATATATAGACACAGATATACACACACACACACACATATATATATATAGATATACACACACACACATATATATATATATATAGACACAGATATACACACACACACACACATATATATATATAGACACAGATATACACACACACACACATATATATATATATATATATATAGACAGATATACACACACACACACACACATATATATATATATATATATATATATATAGACACAGATATACACACACACACACACACATATATATATATATATATATATATATATATATATATAGACACAGATACACACACACACACACACACACATATATATATATAGACACAGATATACACACACACACACACATATATATATAGACACAGATATACACACACACACATATATATATATATAGACAGATATACACGCACATATATATATAGACAGATACACACACACACACATATATACATATATATAGACACAGATACACACACACACACACATATATATATATAGACACAGATATACACACACACATACATATATATATATATATATATATAGACACTGATATACACACACATATATATAGACACAGATACACACACACACATATATATATATATATATATATATATATATATATAGACACAGATATACACACACATATATATATATATAGACACATATACACACACACATATATAGACACAGATACACACACACACATATATATATATATAGACACAGATATATACATACATATATATAGACACAGATATACACACACATATATATATATATAGACACAGATACACACACACACACATATATATAGACACAGATACACACACACACACACACATATATATATATAGACACAGATATACACACACATATATATAGACACAATAGTTTGTTAATATTTACAATATTACTTTAAAACTTCACTGAAATGAGAGATAATAATAATGATAATAATGAAATTATTGTGTAAAGTGTTCAGGTGCACTACAACTCGTCAAAGGTGTATGTATAGTACATAGAATAATACACAAATGTCAGGGAAGTGAACAGTGTATGAGTCATGATATACATGTGTGTATGTGTATGGAGGGGGAACATTAGGTGTAGTGTTGGCGGATCTCGGGAAGCATGGAGGCCTTAAAGGATGCAGTGTCTCAACAGCTAACAACTGACGCAGGTAGTTTGTTCCATGCTTCAGCAACTCTGAGCGTGAAAAAATGTTTCCGAAAGTCATGGGAGCTGTGCTGTTTTCTGATTTTGTAGGCATGTCCATGTGTGTTAGACACATGGAAATCAAAAAGGTACTCAGGGTTGTTGTTGGCAAGATGGTTAACAATTTTGTGAGCGTTTACCAAGTCAGTTGCCAGGCGTCAGAGCTTCAATGTATCCATGCCCAGGGAAGCAAGGCGTTTAGAGTATGGTAGATGCCTGATGGAGGGTATTCGCTTGGTTGCATGTCTCTGAACATTTTCCAGGCGGTCAATGTTCTGAGCAAGATAGGGGTTCCAGACTGGTGATGCAAATTCTAAGTGTGGCTGCACCATAGTCATGTACAGCTTTAAATAGATATCTGGAGAGCGGCTGACAAAGGTCTTGCTGAGTGATGCTAAGAGACCCTTGGCGCTCTTGACAATTTTAGAGACATGCTTCGTCCAACGCAAATCGCTGCTGACCGTAATGCCCAGGTCATGTTCACAAGAAGACTTCTTGATATTAGTGCTGTGGAGGGAGTATGTGGACGCTGGGTTTTTACTCCCAAAATGCACGGTGGTGATGACAGATACTATGGGAATGTGGTTAGAATGTCTCAGGAAAGAATCACTGGACAGATGTTATAGGTAAAACTAACGAGCAGGAGACACAGGGGTAGACCCCAAGCAAGATGGTTGGATAACATTCATGAGGTTGGCTGGTCTTGCTTGGGGATTCAGCCGGATCAGTTGTAGACAGGAGCTTCTGACAGGACCCACTGGAAAGAGTGTTTCGGGACTCTGCATCCACGACCCCCTCAGGAATAAGTGGGTGAAGAAGAAGAAATTATGATGGAAGGATTTAATATAAACATTTTAAAATGATCAGTTTTGTATGATTAATCCAGGGGAGTTTCAGGCAGTTTGATATTTTAAGGGTTAAAGAAGATAGAACAGAATTTTAGAGAAATTTGGCTGCTATTTCTGCCAAGTTGCGCAACCATTTAGAATTCTACTTTTTAGTTTGGATAATATAAAATATATTGTTATTGGTTCAAACAGTCGAACTATTGATATTCCTGTGTCAGACAAAACACAAACAGTTGAATTATTTCAGCTGTTGTGAAAGTCAATATTTAATATAAGGGAGAATACTTATGTTTGGCTAATGTTACACAGCTTAGAGATTTATATCAATGTTGTCTACGCATCGTTAGACATTATTTGGTCATTGTAAAGAAAAGAAAATACAAATAGCAACTTCAAATTTTTAAAGTTAAAGTTTTAGTTATAATATAGACATTGGTCAATATTTTACATAGAATATAGACTGCTACTTCTCCGAATTGAGAGCTCACAGTTCTGATAATATGTGGTTAGAATGTCTCGGGAAAGAATCACTTGACAGATTTTACAGGCAAAACCAACAAGCAGGTGACCCAGGGGTAGACCCATCCCGAACAAGATAGATAACATCCATGAGCTTGGCTGGTCGCGCTGGAGGATCCAGCCAGATCAGTTGGAGACGGTTGCTTCTGACAGGACCACTGGAAGGAGTGTTTGATCACTCCCACCACCCTCTCAGGTGTAAGTAAGCAAAGAAGAAGTAACTTCTCACCAATGGTTCCTTGTGTTAAATATATTACTTCAGACCCTAACATTGACAAGTTGCTGATACAAGTAATTATGCTCTAACAAGGTATTTATAATTTGGTTCCATATACTGCACCTTATATATAAACATACGTACATCATATTAATTTATTGTTTCTATGATTAATACTAGACAAAATATGTGTTAGTTGTTTTTTTATGCTAATATGTTATGTTAATCGTATGTAGGATAAATTATTTTAAATGAGACATTTTATCATGCATCTAGCTATAGAAATCAAGCCAGAAACAGTTCTATATGAACAAGGCACGGCCACCTGACTGGACTAATCTCAAATGGGTCAACTCGTCTCACCCATGCTAGCATGGAAAAAATGGACGTTAAATAGTGATGGTGTTTTTATTTTCTGAATTGCTTCCCAACATCTAAACTATAATAAAGGGAGGAGTGGGGGCTGCGTTCAGAATATATTTTTTTATCCGTTTGTAAAATAAGTTGGATTACTTTGAATAAATAATGAATGAATATTACATACTTAATCTACTAAATTTCGTTATTCTTGATTAAATATAAATAATTTTGTTGCTTATTTTAAGATTCACTTCTTTAAAATTTTCAAATGTCAACACTTCCGGTTAGCGATCGCTTAAATAAACATTCATATATTTCCATCACTAATTTTCTCTTAATGCAGTTTATATATAATATCGTCTTTTTTTTAATGTATCATAGATTATGTTACTGATTACATAAGACAGTGTAACACAGTCTTCCTTCAATTTCTGTGTATATTGTCAATTACGATTTATTTGATGTATCATATCTACATGCATTGCCTCAAAACTCATTAGAGAGGTTACCCAGTACTCCTTGCTGCCGTCTTTTGCTCTGGTGGTGCCTCCGTTGTTCACCCCTTCCTTTACATTTTCTTTAATATTGCAACATTAAGAGAATATATCTTTCTGAAAGAATCGCGAGCAATTTATAATGTTGTCTAAGCATTTGTAATGTTATTTATGTATATATTTAAAACATATTTGTTATGTTATTCTACTGTAAATTTATCTACATGTATATATACCTGCGTATAATATCAATATGCACACTACACATGTATCATATCTACATGTATATATACCTGCGTATAATATCAATATACACACTACACATGTATCATATCTACATGTATATATACTTGCGTATAATATCAATATGCACACTACACATGTATCATATCTACATGTATATATACCTGCGTATAATATCAATATACACACTACACATGTATCATATCTACATGTATATATACTTGCGTATAATATCAATATGCACACTACACATGTATCATATCTACATGTATATATACCTGCGTATAATATCAATATACACACTACACATGTATCATATCTACATGTATATATACCTGCGTATAATATCAATATACACACTACACATGCTAGCAGAAAAACACCCGAACGGTGGTTTTTCTACATATTCAGTCTATCCCTATTATCACTACAGAGTTGATATCCCTACTACTGTAGAAACAGTAGACAGCTTCTGTTACCTAGGTGACTGAATTAGCAACAGAGGTGGGTGTTCAGAAAGTACAATAACTAGGGTAAGAACGGGATGGAAGAAGTTTAGGGAACTACTACCACTGCTAGCTGCAAAAGGCTTCTCCCTCAGAATGAAAGGCAGACTGTATGATGCGTCTATCCGAAGAGCGATGTTGCATGGTAGTGAGACCTGGGCGCTGAAGGTGGAAGACTTACGTAGATTAGAGAGAAACAAAGCCTGCATGCTCCGATGGATGTGTAACAGTAATATACGTGAACGAAAAAGCATAAATGAATTGAGAGAGAGACTGAGCATAAGAGGAATCAAATGCTGTGTGCAGGAGAGGCGGTTGCGCTGGTATGAACATGTGATGCGTATGAAGGATGACAGCTGCATAAAAAGGTGCAGAGCACTAGAAGTTGATGGAAACCGCGGAGTGGGGAGACCCAAGATGACCTGGGATGAGGTGATAAAAGCCGACCTTACCCAATTACACCTCTCAAAGACAATGACACACGACCGTGACTTCTGGCGTCACGCAGTAATACAGAGTACCCGACCTCCCATGGGTACATGCTGAAGCATATAAACAATATGCCCCCACACCCCCCACCACAAGGTGGTCGTGGAGGTGCCACGGCAAAAAAGCACCCAGCCCACACTGTAAAGTGGACGTGTAGGCGCCACGAAAAAGCACCCAGCACTCACTGTAAATGAGGTTGGTGTTAGGAAGGGCATCCAGCTGTAGAAATCAAGCCAGATCAGTTCCTGTATGAGCAAGGCATGGTCAGCCGACCAGACACTGCACACAACAGGACAACCCGTCTAACCCATGCTAGCGTGGAAGAACGGACGTAAAACGGTGATGATGATGATGATGATGACTATCACTACAGAGTTGATAAATATCAGTCCTGTACTGTGTTTTGATGTATTTTTCTCCCTCTCTGGATTTCATCTGTAATTCAACCTTTTTGTGACTATTTCTAATGAAATAATCAGTTTCAATTAATTAATGAAGAATTTTGAGCAATGTATTAAAATTATTAATTATTTCATTGCTAAGATAGTAACTTAATGTAAGGTTCTGATATAAAATTATGTTGGTAGATTTTAATTCAAATTGGAAACCTTTAAAATGGGTGGTTTTATTTCATAGAACCAGAGTTGGTTTTGGCCGGGTTGGTAACTAAAGGGTTAAAATGGGTGGTTTTATTTCTTAGAACCAGAGTTGGTTTTGGCTGGGTTGGTAACTAAAGGGTTAAAATGGGTGGTTTTATTTCATAGAACCAGAGCTGGTTTGGGTCAGGTTGGTAACTAAAGGGTTAAAATGGGTGATTTTATTTCATAGAACCAGAGTTGGTTTTGATCAGGTGGGTACCTAAAGGGTTAAAATGGGAGGTTTTATTTCTTAGAACCAGAGCTGGTTTTGGCTGGGTTGGTAACTAAAGGGTTAAAATGTGTGGTTTTATTTCATAGAACCAGAGCTGGTTTTGGCTGGGTTGGTAACTAAAGGGTTAAAATGGGTAGTTTTATTTCATAGAACCAGAGTTGGTTTTGGCTGGGTTGGTAACTAAAGGGTTAAAATGGGTAGTTTTATTTCATAGAACCAGAGTTGGTTTTGGCTGGGTTGGTAACTAAAGGGTTAAAATGGGTGGTTTTATTTCATAGAACCAGAGTTGGTTTGGGCCAGCTTGGTAACTAAAGGGTTAAAGGTCCAGACATGTTACAGTGTGTTTATGCTGAGTCTGTGAATTGTGTTAAGGGTTCATGTATCTAAACAACACAGCCACTTAAAAGTAGGAATTTGGTTTGTGAAACAACTGAATTGTTGCAGAGAGGCTGATAAAATCTAGCAGCTAGTAGACAAGTGTTTTCTCAATTACCTCCTAACAAACCTTGGTAGTGTTGTTGTGATTGGTTGAATGTCTTTCTAACACTAACTACTATAATTACTACTTATTTTACTATTATTGTTGAAACAACAGTTGCAGGAAGACATTGTTAGATTTACTTTCTGAAATTAAACACAGAATGTTGTGATTAGTGCATTGTTTTGGTATAACTAACTGAAATCTGAAGTATTTTTCTAAACTAACGAACTATGTCAAAATAAAAGACACTGACCTTCATAATATAAGTGGAGGTGCATGGCCTAGTGGTAAGTGTGTTCTGTGGAGGTAAGTGGCCTAGTGGTAAGGGTGTTGGACTTCTGATCATAATGTTGTGGGTTCAATTCCTGGACTGGGTTGTGTTGTGTTCTTGAGCAAAACACCTCATTTCACATTGCTTCAGTATACTCAACTGTGAGTACCAGGAATAGTTAAGGGAGGAAGTCATGGACTCTCAGCCACTTCATACCATGAAAACCAAGATAAACATCAACGTCATGAGCCTCTGGGTTCAAGAGAGAATTTAGACTTTTTTCATAATATAGTCCATCTTTTTTTCTTTTCTTATTCTATTTAACATTTCAATTTTCCATGCCAAAATAAAATAGGTCTGTATGATGGGTCTGTAAATCTAAAGATTTTTACTTATTGATCTGGAATAATTAATCAAATATTGTTTGTTGTTAAGGTAATCTTATTTTAGAGGAACATCCAGAGTATAATGAGAACATAGTTGGATGTCAACTCGAACAACTCCATTGAATCCACACTAAACTATGATTTCTAAATCATGAAAGCTATACCTTAGTTAAGTTCTCAGCAAATGAAATCAGTTACTAAATTTAAATTCTAGTTGGGATGGTTTCATTTCAATTTTTTTTTTTTTTTTATAAAGAAAAACGATTAATTGCATTGTAAATAAAAATAAAACTGATGAAGAGGCCAAACTCTCCAAATACCAGTCGCTTTTCAACAGGTTTGCAGTTGTACCCTTGGCAGTGGAGACTTCTGGTGTCCTCATCCCTAGGGCTACCTTCCTACTCACCACCATAGGTGCTGAGCTGGCCAGCTGCAGGTGTGAGCCTTGCAAGCTGGAATGGCTTGTCCAGCGCGTCTCCCTTGCCATCCATTGTGTCCGCCAGGGCTGTGAGGAGGCCATCAATATGGTTGACTGTCTTGTCATTTTATCAGTCAGATTTTTTTTAGACATACGCCACGAGTGTTTCATTTCAATTATGTCAATAAGACCACTCAGCCATGCAACCATCCACAGATATGGTATGGTTCCATAACCAATCATCATAACATTAATTTAACATCCATTTCTCCATATCTGAAGTTGTTTGACTAAGTATTATAGAACCCAGATTGAAATTTACCAAATATATATTTCAATAGTGGAGATATGATTGGATAACATCTATGAGCTTGGCTGGTCTCGCTTGGGGATCCAGCCGGATCAATAGGAGTCTTTGAGGAGTCTGTCCCAACAACCCTCTCAGGTATAAGTGGTAGAAGAAGAAGAAATTGTAAGTTGAACATTTTGCCCAATTTTTAATGAAAATCTTAAGGTAATGAAAATTTAAAGCCAAGTACAACTTTGAGTTGCATGGTTCCTTCAGTTGACAGGTAAAAATAATTCACATGTTTTGTTTGTTGTTTAAGCACCTGTCAATGGTGAACTACACAAAGTCAATAGAAAAGTTTTGAGCTGAAATATACTGATAAAACATTCCAGAAACTTTTCTATAGTCAAAACATACTTCTGTTTTGTTGAATTGATAACACTATCTAGACAACAGAGAGAGGGGGAGAGAGAGGGGGGGAGAAGAGGGGGAGAGAGAGAAGAGAGGAGAGGGAGAGGGGGAGAGAGAGGGGAGAGGGGGAGAGAGAAGAGAGGGGGAGAGAGGGGGCGGGAGAGACTGTGCTTAGAAGAATGGAGGTTAAAGTAGGAAGAATTGAGAAAAGTCTTCAGTGTAGTGTGGTGCAGTTGTAATGTAGTGTGGTGCAGTTGTGTAGTGTGGTGCAATTCTAGTGTGGTTGTAGTGTGGTTGCGGCGCGGTGCGGTGTGGTGAGATTGTGATACAAAGTAGGAGTAGAGGTAAATGTGTTAGATGAGCTAAGGTAGTAATGTTAGAGTAAAGACTACAGTTTTTTTATTTCTCTGAATTGAGAGCCCACAGCTCCGTTACTAAGAAAATGTGGTTAGAATGTCTCAGGAAAGAATCATTGGACATATATTTCAGGCAAAACCAACCAGCAGGAAACCCCAAGCAAGATGGTTGGATAACATCCATGAGCTTGGCTGGTCTCGCTTGGGGGACCCAGCCGGATCAGTTTGAGATAGTTGCTTCTGACAGGACCTGATGGAGGGAGTGTTTGAGGACTCTGTCCCTACAACATTCTCAGGAATAAGTAGGTGAAGAAGAGGAACATAACTATATACACACTGCAAAAATATTGTCGGCCATTCTACCGATTTTGCAAAACCCCTACTTAGATGAGTATGATGATGATGTAGATGAGTAAAATTCCTGAAATTTACCTGTTAGCTTCCTCTAACTTGGCAAGCAACTCTAAGTCTTCAGGTTTGACAGGATTTGTCACAGTTAGTTTAGTGAGTGAGGCAGAACAATCTTTAGAGTCACTTGCCATTGGTTGAAGCACCTTTAGTGGTTGCCCCACATTATTTCCAATGGGATTGAAGACTGCAATAAAACAAAGAAAAACACAAGAAAAATTAGAAAACAAAACAGACACAAATATAGAAATACTTAAATAAAAGTGTGCTGTAGTTTGCTTGAAATATACTAGCAGAAAACCACCCTGCAGGTGGTTTTCTGCTATCCTATGTAGTGTATATATTGATATTATATGCAAGTATATATACATGTAGATATGATACATCAAATAACATCGTAATTGACAATATACACGGAAATTGAAGGAAGACTGCGTTACACTGTCTTATGTAATCAGTAACGTAATCCATGATACATTAAAAAAAGACGATATTATATATAAACTGCATTAGGAGAAAATTAGTGTCGGAAATATATGAATGTTTATTTAAGCGATCGCTAACCGGAAGTGTTGACATTTGAACATTTTAAAGAAGTGAATCTTAAACTAAGCCACAAAATTATTTATATTTAATTAAGAATAACGAAATTTAGATAAATTATGTAATATTCATTCATTATTTATTCAAAGTAATCCATGATACATTAAAAAAGACTATATTATATATAAACTGCAAACGGGATAAAAAATATATTCTGGACGCAGTCCAGCACTCCTTACTTTATTATAGCTTAGATAGCTGTGAGTTATATGAAGGCTACGACAATACAAAATGGATGCTAGATTTCAGAATAAATTGAAGGCAACAAAGATGTTGGTGTGACATCTCATTTACCTGTCCTGATATTTCGGCTTGAGAAACCCTTCGTCAGAAAACTATAAGAAACTGGATCAATATTTGTGTTAATGCCGCAACAGGCTCGTCACTTTTCTTCCTTTGTTAATATATTTAAATATGT
Source organism: Eledone cirrhosa (assembly GCA_964016885.1). NCBI lineage: Eukaryota > Metazoa > Mollusca > Cephalopoda > Octopoda > Eledonidae > Eledone > Eledone cirrhosa. The sequence goes on along the minus strand of OZ024740.1, from coordinate 435,674,410 downwards.
TTATGTTAGTATGGGTGGAATAGATATAGAAAGTGAGAGGGTGGAATACTATAACTGTTAGTATGGGTGGAATAGATATAGAAAGTGAGAGGGTGGAATACTATAGCTGTTAGTATGGGTGGAATAGATATAGAAAGTGAGAGGGTGGAATACTATAGCTGTTAGTATGGGTGGAATAGATATAGAAAGTGAGAGGGTGGAATACTATAGCTGTTAGTATGGGTGGAATAGATATAGAAAGTGAGAGGGTGGAATACTATAGCTGTTAGTATGGGTGGAATAGATATAGAAAGTGAGAGGGTGGAATACTATAGCTGTTAGTATGGGTGGAATAGATATAGAAAGTGAGAGGGTGGAATACTATAGCTGTTAGTATGGGTGGAATAGATATAGAAAGTGAGAGGGTGGAATACTATAGCTGTTAGTATGGGTGGAATAGATATAGAAAGTGAGAGGGTGGAATACTATAGCTGTTAGTATGGGTGGAATAGATATAGAAAGTGAGAGGGTGGAATACTATAGCTGTTAGTATGGGTGGAATAGATATAGAAAGTGAGAGGGTGGAATACTATAGCTGTTAGTATGGGTGGAATAGATATAGAAAGTGAGAGGGTGGAATACTATAGCTGTTAGTATGGGTGGAATAGATATAGAAAGTGAGAGGGTGGAATACTATAGCTGTTAGTATGGGTGGAATAGATATAGAAAGTGAGAGGGTGGAATACTATAGCTGTTAGTATGGGTGGAATAGATATAGTAAGTGAGAGGGTGGAATACTATAGCTGTTAGTATGGGTGGAATAGATATAGAAAGTGAGAGGGTGGAATACTATAGCTGTTAGTATGGGTGGAATAGATATAGAAAGTGAGAGGGTGGAATACTATAGCTGTTAGTATGGGTGGAATAGATATAGAAAGTGAGAGGGTGGAATACTATAGCTGTTAGTATGGGTGGAATAGATATAGAAAGTGAGAGGGTGGAATACTATAGCTGTTAGTATGGGTGGAATAGATATAGAAAGTGAGAGGGTGGAATACTATAGCTGTTAGTATGGGTGGAATAGATATAGAAAGTGAGAGGGTGGAATACTATAGCTGTTAGTATGGGTGGAATAGATATAGAAAGTGAGAGGGTGGAATACTATAGCTGTTAGTATGGGTGGAATAGATATAGTAAGTGAGAGGGTGGAATACTATAGCTGTTAGTATGGGTGGAATAGATATAGAAAGTGAGAGGGTGGAATACTATAGCTGTTAGTATGGGTGGAATAGATATAGAAAGTGAGAGGGTGGAATACTATAGCTGTTAGTATGGGTGGAATAGATATAGAAAGTGAGAGGGTGGAATACTATAGCTCCTTGAATTCAGGGTTCATTAAACAACAACTGTATATATATATTTCCATATGTGTGTATATATGTATCTGTGTGTGACTGTATGTGTGTGACTGTATCTGTGTGTGACTGTAGCTGTGTGTGACTGTATGTGTGTGACTGTATCTGTGTGTGTGACTGTATCTGTGTGTGTGACTGTAGCTGTGTGTGACTGTAGCTGTGTGTGACTGTATCTGTGTGTGACTGTAGCTGTGTGTGACTGTAGCTGTGTGTGACTGTATCTGTGTGTGTGACTGTAGCTGTGTGTGACTGTAGCTGTGTGTGACTAGCTGTGTGTGACTGTAGCTGTGTGTGACTGTAGCTGTGTGTGACTGTATCTGTGTGTAACTGTATCTGTGTGTGACTGTAGCTGTGTGTGACTGTATCTGTGTGTGACTGTATCTGTGTGTGACTGTAGCTGTGTGTGACTGTAGCTGTGTGTGACTGTATCTGTGTGTGACTGTATCTGTGTGTGACTGTATCTGTGTGTGACTGTAGCTGTGTGTGACTGTATCTGTGTGTGGCTGTATCTGTGTGTGACTGTAGCTGTGTGTGACTGTATCTGTGTGTGACTGTAGCTGTGTGTGACTGTATCTGTGTGTGACTGTATGTGTGTGACTGTATCTGTGTGTGACTGTAGCTGCGTGTGACTGTATCTGTGTGTGACTGTATGTGTGTGACTGTATCTGTGTGTGACTGTAGCTGTGTGTGACTGTATCTGTGTGTGACTGTATGTGTGTGACTGTAGCTGTGTGTGACTGTAGCTGTGTGTGACTGTATCTGTGTGTGACTGTATCTGTGTGTGACTTATCTGTGTGTGACTGTATGTGTGTGACTGTATCTGTGTGTGACTGTAGCTGTGTGTGACTGTATCTGTGTGTGACTGTATGTGTGTGGCTGTAGCTGTGTGTGACTGTAGCTGTGTGACTGTAGCTGTGTGTGACTGTAGCTGTGTGTGACTTATGTATGTGTGACTATTGTGTGTGACTGTATCTGTGTGTGACTGCATTTGTGTGTGACTATCTGTGTGTGACTGTAGCTGTGTGTGTGACTGTATCTGTGTGTGACTGTAGCTGTGTGTGACTGTATCTGTGTGTGACTGCATTTGTGTGTGACTGTATCTGTGTGTGACTGTATCTGTGTGACTGTATTTGTGTGTGACTATCTGTGTGTGACTGCATCTGTATGTGACTGTATCTGTGTGTGACTGTAGCTATGTGTGACTGTATCTGTGTGTGACTGCATTTGTGTGTGACTGTATGTGTGTGTGACTGTATCTGTGTGTAACTGCATCTGTGTGTGACTGTATGTGTGTGTGACTGCATCTGTGTGTGACTGTATCTGTGTGTGACTGTATGTGCGTGTGACTGTATGTGCGTGTGACTGCATCTGTATGTGACTATCTGTGTGTGACTGTATCTGTGTGTGACTGTATCTGTGTGTGACTGTATCTGTGTGTGACTGCATCTGTGTGTGACTGTATCTGTGTGTGACTGTATCTGTGTGTGACTGCATCTGTGTGTGACTGGATCTGTGTGTAACTGTATCTGTGTGTGACTGCATCTTTGTGACTGTATCTGTGTGTGACTGCATCAGTGTGTGACTGTATCTGTGTGTGACTGCATCTTTGTGACTGTATCTGTGTGTGACTGTATCTGTCTGACTGTATCTGTGACTGTATCTGTGTGTGACTGTATGTGTGTGTGACTGTATCTGTGTGTGACTGTATTTGTGTGTGACTGTATCTGTGTGTGACTGCATCTTTGTGACTGTATCTGTGTGTGACTATCTGTGTGTGACTGTATCAGTGTGTGACTGTATCTGTGTGTGACTATCTGTGTGTGACTATCTGTGTGTGACTGTATCTGTCTGTGACTGTATCTGTGTGTGACTGTATCTGTGTGTGACTGCATCTGTGTGACTGCATCTGTTGGTGACTGCATCTGTTGGTGACTGTATCTGTGTGTGACTGTAGCTGTGTGACTGTATGTGTGTGACTTATCTGTGTGTGACTGTATCTGTGTGTGACTGTATCTGTGAGACTGTATCTGTGTGTGACTGTATCTGTGTGTGACTGTATCTGTGTGACTGTATCTGTGTGTGACTGTATCTGAGTGTGATATCTGTGTGTGACTGTATTTGTGTGACTGTATCTGTGTGTGACTATATCTGTGTGTGACTGTATCTGTGTGTGACTGTATCTGTGTGTGACTGTATCTGTGTGTGACTGTATCTGTGTGTGACTGTATCTGAGTGTGACTGTGTGTGACTGTATTTGTGTGTGACTGCATCTGTGTGTGACTGTATGTGTGTGTGACTGTATCTGTGTGTGACTGTAGCTGTGTGTGACTGTATCTGTGACTGTATCTGTGTGACTGTAGCTGTGTGACTGTATCTGTGTGCGACTGTAGCTGTGTGACTGTAGCTGTGTGACTGTATCTGTGTGACTGTAGCTGTGTGACTGTATCTGTGTGACTGTAGCTGTGTGACTGTAGCTGTGTGACTGTATGTGTGTGACTGTAGCTGTGTGACTGTATCTGTGTGTGACTGTATGTGTGTGACTGTATCTGTGTGACTAGCTGTGTGACTGTATGTGTGTGACTGTGTGTGTGCAACTGTAGCTGTGTGACTGTATCTGTGTGTGACTGTATCTGTGTGCGACTGTAGCTGTGTGACTGTAGCTGCATGACTGTATCTGTGTGACTGTATGTGTGTGACTGTGTGTGTGTGCAACTGTAGCTGTGTGACTGTATCTGTGTGTGACTGTATCTGTGTGCGACTGTAGCTGTGTGACTGTAGCTGCATGACTGTATCTGTGTGACTGTATCTGTGTGACTGTATGTGTGTGACTGTATGTGTGTGACTGTATGTGTGTGACTGTATCTGTGTGACTGTATGTGTGTGACGGTATCTGTGTGACTGTATCTGTGTGACTGTAGCTATGTGACTGTATCTGTGTGACTGTATCTGTGTGACTAGCTGTGTGACTGTATCTGTGTGTGACCGTAGCTGTGTGACTGTATCTGTGTGTGACTGTATCTGTGTGACTGTAGCTGTGTGACTGTATCTGTGTGCGACTGTAGCTGTGTGACTGTATCTGTGTGTGACTGTATCTGTGTGACTGTATCTATGTGTGACTGTAGCTGTGTGACTGTATCTGTGTGTGACTGTAGCTGTGTGACTGTATCTGTGTGCAACTGTATCTGTGTGTGACTGTAGCTGTGTGTGACTGTAGCTGTGTGACTGTATCTGTGTGTGACTGTAGCTGTGTGACTGTATCTGTGTGCAACTGTAGCTGTGTGACTGTATCTGTGTGTGACTGTAGCTGTGTGACTGTATCTGTTTGTGACTGTAGCTGTGTGACTGTATCTGTGTGTGACTGTATCTGTGTGTGACTGTAGCTGTGTGACTGTATCTGTGTGTGACTGTAGCTGTGTGACTGTAGCTGTGTGTGACTGTAGCTGTGTGACTGTATCTGTGTGCGACTGTAGCTGTGTGACTGTATCTGTGTGTGACTGTAGCTGTGTGACTGTATCTGTGTGCGACTGTAGCTGTGTGACTGTAGCTGTGTGACTGTATCTGTGTGTGACTGTAGCTGTGTGACTGTATCTGTGTGTGACTGTAGCTGTGTGACTATGTGTTTGGGAGCAATCAGTGATTAGGTGTTACTAAAAATAGTAAAACTAAGAATACCATTTTCAAAGAGAGAAAATGAAAATATTTTGGACAAATTGTATAGAAAAACCCAGCAAAAAAATAGGGAGGGAGAGGGGCAAGATAGGGAGGGAGAAGGGTGGAGATAGAGACAAACACCCTTTAAGTCATATTGTACCAGCTTAAATAAGGACATATTAACCAATCTAGTCCTACATACACAATGTACCCACACACCCTCAATAAGAAACACAAAAAACAAAGAAACCCCGAAAACTGATGTTCAAAAGTCAAGTGATACTTAACATTCTGTAATGATTTAGCCAAAAATATCTAAAAATAAGTTTAACTCAAATGTTTGTAGTATCTTTACTAGTGGGCAGATTGTTGTGAACATTTGCTGTATTAGAGTTAAGACTTTAATTTTTAATGTGATCAATCAAATTAATCAACAAGATCCCAGACCTCACTGAGTGGGGTGTAACTCATCAGTTTAAGGAATCAATGTTTCCATTGGTCTTGCCATGGCTGATGCTATCTGTCACAGTTCCTGGCAGTCACAGTTTTATACATTTCATCTGTCTTGCTAATACGGTTTACTGTGATACATCACATTAACAGTTAATATAAATTATCCAAAATAGAAAACGGGACCATTTGTAAAAATAATTTTCTCTTAGGCTTGGAATATCTTCTTTGCCCACTCATTCCTGAAAGGGTTGTGGGAACAGAGTCCTCAAACAGTCCTTCCAGCGGGTCCTGTCAGAAGCAATCATCTCAAACTGATCTGGCTGGATTCCCAAGTGAAACCAGCCAACTGTCTTACTCGGGGTCTACCCCTGGGTCTCCTGCCAGTTGGTTTTGCCTGCAAAATCTGTCCAGTGATTCTTTCCTGAGACATTCTAACCACATGTCCATAGTATCAGAGTTGTGATCACTCAATTTGGAGAAGTACCAGCTCTACTTGGAGTCTATCTGATCTCATTACTCCAAAGACACTTCGGAGGAACCCCATTTTGGCCGCTTGTATTCACGATCGTATTCTTTCAGTCATTACCCAAGATTCATGACCATAGGTAAGGGTTGGCACGAAAACCAAATTGAAGATAGTGAGTTTGGCTTTTACACCTACCTCCTTTCTGATTACTGAATGCTGAAGCTGGTGCAGTAATGCACCAGCTTCTGCAATTCTTGCACTTAATTCAGCTTGGAATATAATTTCACAAATCAATATTTCAAAAAAAGAGTTCCTTCATGAACACAAATACGAGAGTATTGAGAAAATCTTGCAATTTACCATTAAGACCCCCATTTTTATGTCTTCTTTGCTACCACAATTTACTGGTTGATAAATATGTGAAGGTTTATTTAACTCTAGTAAAGTAGTGAGAAATCTTTAATCTATAATTACAATCAGGTAAACAGAAATACAATTCTGTGTTTCTGATAATGTTGCTTTATTAAGGAAGAAGTTGGTGAACATCTTTAGATGTGAACTGCTATATAATTTTAGTGGGGTTGATGGAGAGAGGGGCGAGTTTAAAAAAAAAAAATAAATAGGTTGAAAGATAAGGAGATTGAGAGAGAGTCTGTGATAGAGATAGTGAGAGAGAGATAGAGAGTGATAGACAGGTATATAGATAGGGAGTGATAGATAAATTGGTAGAGAGTGATAGAGATAAATAGGTATATAGATAGAGTGATAGACAGATAGATAGGGAGTGATAAGTAAATAGAGAGAGATAGACAAATAGATATAGATAGATAAATAGGCAGATAGATAGGTAGGAAGATAGATAGATAGGTAGGTAGGTATGAAGATAGCTAGACAAAGAGATGACAAACATAGGTAGTTATATAGTTAGATATATTTCTTTATTAGCCACAAGGGCGCACTAGAAAAGGGGACAATACAAAGACACATGCCGAGAATTTTACATACAGTCGTGTAAAAATATTGAAACAAACAATTATACCAATCGAAATCCCCAATAGGGGGGAGGCGCCACAAATGGGTTGCTTAATACCCCGTCGATAGAACAACCCTCAACTTCAGGAGCGTGTTGTGCAAGTGCTCCCTTCTTCCTTTTGCTCTCTTCTTTAACCTACAGGTTTATATACAGAGAAGGCCCAATCACTCGGGCCATTTTCGCTTCATTCACCCACCTTTCAGTAAATTTACTGGGGTGCAGTGCCTCTCTCTCTCCACCCTGGTTCTCCTTTTAAAGTGATACTTAAAGAAGGGAATCAATTAGATAGATAGATAGATTGGGGGAGGGAGATATTGAAAAAAAGGGAAATTTAAATTAATAAGCATTTCGATATCTTTATAAAAATAGAAATGAATCATTTTTTCAGTTTGGTAGCAGAGTGAAGTTTCTGAGACTAACTGGCAAAAGATCCAATTAACTATATCAAAGATATGGCCTTCCTTTCATTATGGGATATCATTTTATTTTAATATATTGTTAGATGATTACCTGAACACAAGGACTTGTACAATGCTATAAGACCTAGCAGAGAAGAATGTCAGAAATTTCTTCTAGTTTTCACAGAGTATCATTGTAGGACAATAGAAGTAAAATATAGGATCAAATATTTATAGTTATAACTATACAAGGCTAAGTGGTTATATGGTTTGTTTTGTAACCACTGGGTTGTGGGTTCAATCTCATTGTGCAGAACACTGGACAAATATTTTCAACCTATAATTGTTAGGTGAAAACACTGTGTAAGCCCATTGTGTGTGTCAGTGTGTGTGTGCATGTGTCAGTGTGTGTGTGTGTCAGTGTGTGTGTGCGTGTGTCAGTGTTGCCCTGTGTCTGTAGGTGCGTGTGTCCATCTGTGTGTGTCTGTAGGTGTGTGTGTCCGTCTGTGTGTGTGGTGATACAGCAGTGTGTGTTAAACTAAAATACCTTCAGGAAATTGATGGAAGTTACGGAGTAGGCAGACCCAGAAAAACCTGGGACGATTTGATAAACACTTGCACCTCTCTAAGACAATGTCACTGGACCGAGATCTTTGGCGCTATGCAGTAATACAGAAGAACCACCTTGCCTATGTACAAAGCGAAACCTACAGTCAGTAGGCACCTCTTAAACAAAAATATAGAGTTTGAAATAATTTCCCCAAACTCTTAAGTATGACAATCCATCATGGCCACAGTCCAGAACACTAAAACTAATAAAATAAAACTGTACAACACTAATATCAAGAAGACTTCTTGTGAACGTGCCCTGGGCTTTACTGTCAGCAGCGATTTGCGTTGGACGAAGCACGTCTCCAAAATTGTCAAGAAGGCTGAGGGTGTCTTAGCATCACTCAGCAAGACCTTTGTCAGCCGCTCTCCAGCTATCTATTTAAAGCTGTATATAGCTATGGTGCGGCCACACTTAGAATTTGCATCACCAGTCTGGAACCCCTATCTTGCTCAGAATATTGGCCTCCTAGAAATTATTCAGAGACATGCAACCAAGCGAATACCCTCCATCAGGCATCTACCATACTCTGAATGCCTTGCTTCCCTGAGTATGGATACATTGAAGCTCCGACGCCTGGCAAACACCCTTGTAAAACACTTGTAAAACACCCACAAAATTATTAACCATCTTGCCAACAACAACCCTGAGTACCTTTTTGATTTCCATGAGTCTAACACCCGTGGACATGCCCACAAAGTCAGAAAACAGCACAGCTCCCATGACTTTCGGAAACATTTTTTCACGCTCAGCATTGCTGAAGCATGGAACAAGCTCCCTGCATCAGTTGTTAACTGTCGAGACACTGCATCCTTTAAAACCTCCATGGAACAAACTACCTACATCAGTTGTTAACTGTCGAGACACTGCATCCTTTAAAACCTCCATGCTTCCTGAGATTCACCAACACTACACCTAATATCCCCCTCCATATACATGCACACATATATATCATGACTCATACACTATTCACTTCCCTGACATTTGTATATTATTCTATGTACTATACATGCACCTTTGACGAGTTGTAGTGCACCTGAACACTGTACACAATAATTTCATTATTATTTTATTATATATAAAACTGGTGATGGTGGTGGTGGTGGTAATGGCTGCGGTGGTAATGGTGGTGGTGATGGTGATGGCAATGGTAGTGGTGGTGATGGTGGTGGGTAACAGAGGTGGGGAGGGGGGTATGGCAATAACAGAAATTGATTTTTAATGAAGAGGAAATTGAAAGTCATTAAGGTAAAAATTCTGTTTACATATAATATAGGTTTATTGACTGTCCTGCTAGAGTGTAGCACCACCTCTACCACCACCACCACACCACAACCCCACAGCACCATCTCCACCACACCACTACACCACCATCTCCACCACACCACAACCCCACAGCACCATCTCCACCACACAACTACACCACCATCTCCACCACACCACAACCCCACAGCACCATCTCCACCACACCACTACACCACCATCTCCACCACACCACAACCCCACAGCACCATCTCCACCACAACACTACACCACCATCTCCACCACACCACAACGCCACTGCACCATCTCCACCACACCACTACACCACCATCTCCACCACACCACAACTCCACAGCACCATCTCCACCACACCACTACACCACCATCTCCACAACCCCACAGCACCATCTCCACCACACACCACTACACCACCATCTCCACCACACCACAACCCCACAGCACCATCTCCACCACACACCACTACACCACCATCTCCACCACACACCACTACACCACCATCTCCACCACACCACAACCCCACAGCACCATCTCCACCACACCACTACACCACCATCTCCACCACACACCACTACACCACCATCTCCACCACACACCACTACACCACCATCTCCACCACACCACAACCCCACAGCACCATCTCCACCACACACCATCTCCACCACAACTCCACAGCACCATCTCCACCACACCACAACCCCACAGCACCATCTCCACCACACCATCTCCACCACACACCACTACACCACCATCTCCACCACACCACAACCCCACAGCACCATCTCCACCACACACCACTACACCACCATCTCCACCACAACCCCACAGCACCATCTCCACCATACCACTACACCACCATCTCCACAACCCCACAGCACCATCTCCACCACACCACTACACCACCATCTCCACCACACCACAACCCCACAGCACCATCTCCACCACACACCACTACACCACCATCTCCACCACAACCCCACAGCACCATCTCCACCATACCACTACACCACCATCTCCACCACACCACAACCCCACAGCACCATCTCCACCACACCACTACACCACCATCTCCACCACACCACAACCCCACAGCACCATCTCCACCACACACCACCATCTCCACCACACCACAACCCCACAGCACCATCTCCACCACACACCACTACACCACCATCTCCACCACACCACACCACTACACCACCATCTCCACCACACCACAACCCCACAGCACCATCTCCACCACACACCACTACACCACCATCTCCACCACACCACAACCCCACAGCACCATCTCCACCACAACACTACACCACCATCTCCACCACACCACAACCCCACAGCACCATCTCCACCACACCACTACACCACCATCTCCACCACACACCACTACACCACCATCTCCACCACACCACCATCTCCACCACACACCACCATCTCCACTACACCACCATCTCCACCACACCACAACCCCACAGCACCATCTCCACCACACACCACTACACCACCATCTCCACCACACACCACTACACCACCATCTCCACTACACATCACTACACCACCATCTCCACCACACATCACCACACCACTACACCACCATCTCCACCACACACCACTACACCACCACACCACCATCTCCACCACACACCACTACACATCACTACACCACCATCTCCACCACACACCGCCACACAACCATCTACACCACCGTCTCCACCACCACAGCTCAGTACCATCTACACCACTATCTCCAGCACCACACAACACAACAATCTACAGCATCACACAACCCCTTCCATCACCATCTCCAACACACTCCCAGCACCATCACCCCACCCCAACCTATCCACCCCACCCCACACTAAACAATGTCAGTCAACACTGTATTAACCAGTTTTGGAACAGTAAAATATTGGTAAGGTCCTCAACTTCCGCTGGTTAAAAGGTGAACAATAATGGTTAGCTGGAAAACAGGATTGCTCCATTAAAAGATATGTCCTCTTAAGAGCTTCGGGTCTCTGTTTATATTTCTTAAGATCTATAAATCAATAAATATTGATTAAACACACACATTCCTCCTCATCATCAAATATCTATTTTTCCACACTTACATGGGTTGGATGGGTTGCTACGTTATAACAAGGTCCAGTGAGAACATCTTGCTCATACAGATTTGTATTTTGGCTTCGTTTACCACTGAAGGGTATCCAGTCACAGAAACTGTCCTTATGACTCCTGGAAGGGTATCCAGCCACAGAAACTGTCCTTATGACTCCTGGAAGGGTATCCAGTCACAGAAACTGTCCTTATGACTCCTGGAAGGGTATCCAGCCACAGAAACTGTCCTTATGACTCCTGGAAGGGTATCCAGTCACAGAAACTGTCCTTATGACTCCTGGAAGGGTATCCAGCCACAGAAACTGTCCTTATGACTCCTGGAAGGGTATCCAGTCACAGAAACTGTCCTTATGACTCCTGGAAGGGTATCCAGCCATAGAAACTGTCCTTATGACTCCTGGAAGGGTATCCAGTCACAGAAACTGTCCTTATGACTCCTGGAAGGGTATCCAGCCACAGAAACTGTCCTTATGACTCCTGGAAGGGTATCCAGCCACAGAAAATGTCCTTATGACTCCTGGAAGGGTATCCAGCCACAGAAACTGTCCTTATGACTCCTGGAAGGGTATCCAGCCACAGAAACTGTCCTTATGACTCCTGGAAGGGTATCCAGCCACAGAAACTGTCCTTATGACTCCTGGAAGGGTATCCAGCCACAGAAACTGTCCTTATGACTCCTGGAAGGGTATCCAGCCATAGAAACTGTCCTTATGACTCCTGGAAGGGTATCCAGTCACAGAAACTGTCCTTATGACTCCTGGAAGGGTATCCAGCCACAGAAACTGTCCTCATGACTCCTGGAAGGGTATCCAGTCACAGAAACTGTCCTTATGACTCCTGGAAGGGTATACAGTCACTGAAACTGTCCTTATGACTCCTGGAAGGGTATCCAGCCATAGAAACTGTCCTTATGACTCCTGGAAGGGTATCCAGTCACAGAAACTGTCCTTATGACTCCTGGAAGGGTATCCAGCCACAGAAACTGTCCTTATGACTCCTGGAAGGGTATCCAGCCATAGAAACTGTCCTTATGACTCCTGGAAGGGTATCCAGTCACAGAAACTGTCCTTATGACTCCTGGAAGGGTATCCAGTCATAGAAACTGTCCTTATGACTCCTGGAAGGGTATCCAGTCACAGAAACTGTCTTTATGACGCCTGGAAGGGTATCCAGTCACATAAACTGTCCTTATGACTCCTGGAAGGGTATCCAGCCATAGAAACAGTCCTTATGACTCCTAGAAGGGTATCCAGTCACTGAAACTGTCCTTATGACTCCTGGAAGGGTATCCAGTCACAGAAACTGTCCTTATGACTCCTGGAAGGGTATCCAGCCACTGAAACTGTCCTTATGACTCCTGGAAGGGTATCCAGTCACAGAAACCGTGCTTATGACTCCTGGAAGGGTATCCAGCCACTGAAACTGTCCTTATGACTCCTGGAAGGGTATCCAGTCACAGAAACCGTGCTTATGACTCCTGGAAGGGTATCCAGTCACAGAAACTGTCCTTATAACTCCTGGAAGGGTATCCAGTCATAGAAACTGTCCTTATGACTCCTGGAAGGGTATACAGTCACTGAAACTGTCCTTATGACTCCTGGAAGGGTATCCAGTCACAGAAACTGTCCTTATGACTCCTGGAAGGGTATCCAGCCACTGAAACTGTCCTTATGACTCCTGGAAGGGTATACAGTCACAGAAACAGTCCTTATGACTCCTGGAAGGGTATACAGTCACTGAAACTGTCCTTATGACTCCTGGAAGGGTATCCAGTCACTGAAACTGTCCTTATGACTCCTGGAAGGGTATCCAGTCACAGAAACTGCCCTTATGACTCCTAGAAGGGTATCCAGTCACAGAAACTGTCCTTATGACTCCTGGAAGGGTATCCAGCCACTGAAACTGTCCTTATGACTCCTGGAAGGGTATCCAGTTATAGAAACTGTCCTTATGACTCCTGGAAGGGTATCCAGTCACAGAAACTGTCCTTATGACTCCTGGAAGGGTATCCAGTCACAGAAACTGTCCTTATGACTCCTGGAAGGGTATCCAGTCACAGAAACTGTCCTTATGACTCCTGGAAGGGTATCCAGTCACAGAAACTGTCCTTATGACTCCTGGAAGGGTATCCAGTCACAGAAACTGTCCTTATGACGCCTGGAAGCGTATCCAGTCACATAAACTGTCCTTATGAATCCTGGAAGGGTATCCAGCCATAGAAACAGTCCTTAAGACTCCTGGAAGGGTATCCAGTCACAGAAACTGTCCTTATGACTCCTGAAAGGGTATCCAGCCACTGAAACTGTCCTTATGACTCCTGGAAGGGTATCCAGTCACAGAAACCGTGCTTATGACTCCTGGAAGGGTATCCAGTCACAGAAACTGTCCTTATGACTCCTGGAAGGGTATCCAGCCATAGAAACTGTCCTTATGACTCCTGGAAGGGTATCCAGTCATAGAAACTGTCCTTATGACTCCTGGAAGGGTATCCAGCCATAGAAACAGTCCTTATGACTCCTAGAAGGGTATCCAGTCACTGAAACTGTCCTTATGACTCCTGGAAGGGTATCCAGTCACAGAAACTGTCCTTATGACTCCTGGAAGGGTATCCAGCCACTGAAACTGTCCTTATGACTCCTGGAAGGGTATCCAGTCACAGAAACCGTGCTTATGACTCCTGGAAGGGTATCCAGTCACAGAAACCGTGCTTATGACTCCTGGAAGGGTATACAGTCACTGAAACTGTCCTTATGACTCCTGGAAGGGTATCCAGTCACAGAAACTGCCCTTATGACTCCTGGAAGGGTATCCAGCCACTGAAACTGTCCTTATGACTCCTGGAAGGGTATCCAGTCATAGAAACTGTCCTTGTGACTCGTGGAAGGGTATCCAGTTATAGAAACTGTCCTTATGACTCCTGGAAGGGTATCCAGTCACAGAAACTGTCCTTATGACTCCTGGAAGGGTATCCAGTCACAGAAACTGTCCTTATGACTCCTGGAAGGGTATCCAGTCACAGAAACTGTCCTTATGACTCCTGGAAGGGTATCCAGTCACAGAAACTGTCCTTATGACTCCTGGAAGGGTATCCAGTCATAGAAAGGATGCCAATGACTCCTGGAACGGCACTCAACCACAGAAACTCTGCTAAATATGGAATTAAAAAAATCAACAGCAGTCTAGTCTTAGATGGTAACCTGTCCAATCTATACTGGAATGGAAATAAAAACCAAAATCTAGCAAAAGATAGTAAAAACTAATGTGAAAAGTAGGACTCAATATATAACTTCACTAGATTTTCTGTGTTTTGTTAAATTAATTTTGATAAAGACATGAACTTTACAACATAACAGAAGACAGAAGAAAGGAGAAGAAGGAAGAGGAAGTACTTGAGAGGTTCTTTTTTATTGACCTCGGCAGGATTTGAACTGAGAGAGCAAAGAGCTGGAACTAATAACACAAAGCTATCTGACATTCTCATGACTCTTTCTTTATATAAGACAAGAGTAATATTATTTTAAAATATAATAAAACAAATATTCTAGTCTGAGTAGTCTCCCTAACACAGAAAAGTATTGATAGGTCTGCTACTGGTACCATGTAACTCAGTAGAACCTGCTTCATGGTGGAGTGACTAAACCAGCTCCTCCACCAAACCCTAGTATGGTCAGGTCAGGCTTATGTCTGCTACTGGTACCATGTAACCCAACACAACCTGACCTTATTTTGGTGGTTATGATACAAGTTCTAACAACATGGTCTTATTTTGGGGGTTATGATACAAGTTCTAACAACCTGACCTTATTTTAGGGGTTATGATACAAGTTCTAACAACATAGCCTTGTGTTGGGGGGTTATGGTACAAGTTCTAACAACATAGCCTCGTGTTGGGGGGTTATGGTACAAGTTCTAACAACATAGCCTTGTGTTGGGGGGTTATGGTACAAGTTCTAACAACATAGCCTTATTTTCTGTTCTATCAACACAACTTATTGAAGAGAAGATTTGAAAACTGAAAGCAAACACAATATACCTGCCTCTGTAGAATATATATAGCTAGTTTGTTATTACAGGTAATAACACAATACACCTGTCTCTGTAGAATATATATAGCCAGGCTGTTATTACAGGTAATAACACAATACACCTGCCTCTGTAGAATATATATAGCCAGGCTGTTATTACAGGTAATAACACAATACACCTGCCTCTGTAGAATATATATAGCCAGTCTGTTATTACAGGTAATAACACAATACACCTGTCTCTGTAGAATATATATAGCCAGGCTGTTATTACAGGTAATAACACAATACACCTGCCTCTGTAGAATATATATAGCCAGTTTGTTATTACAGGTAATAACACAATACACCTGCCTCTGTAGAATATATATAGCCAATTTGTTATTACAGGTAATAACACAATACACCTGCCTCTGTAGAATATATATAGCCAGTCTGTTATTACAGGTAATAACACAATACACCTGTCTCTGTAGAATATATATAGCCAGGCTGTTATTACAGGTAATAACACAATACACCTGTCTCTGTAGAATATATATAGCCAGGCTGTTATTACAGGTAATAACACAATACACCTGCCTCTGTAGAATATATATAGCCAGTCTGTTATTACAGGTAATACTAGGGCAGGGGATTGGCAGTATAGGTGGAGCATCGGACAACATGCTTTATAGCAAAGAGTTAAGGCTCTTTACGTCCTGAGTTCAAATCCCACAGAGGTTAGCTTTGCTTTTCATCCTTACGGAGACGATAAAATAAAGTACCAGTAACGTACTGGGATCAGTTTAATTGACTTACTCTTACCCCCAAATTGCTGTCCTTGTGCCTAAAGTAGAAACCATTATTACAGGTAATATTTAATCGGGACAGCTTATATAAAGGGAGGTATTACATGTCCAGATGTAAAGTGTGGTATTACATGTCCAGATATAAAGTGAGCTATTACATGTCCAGATGTAAAGTGTGGTATTACATGTCCAGATGTAAAGTGTGGTATTACATGTCCAGATGTAAAGTGAGGTATTACATGTCCAGATGTAAAGTGAGGTATTACATGTCCAGATGTAAAGTGAGGTATTACATGTCCAGATGTAAAGTGTGGTATTACATGTCCAGATGTAAAGTGTGGTATTACATGTCCAGATGTAAATTGAGGTATTACATGTCCAGATATAAAGTGAGGTATTAGATGTCCAGATGTAAAGTGTGGTATTACATGTCCAGATGTAAAGTGTGGTATTACATGTCCAGATGTAAAGTGTGGTATTACATGTCCAGATGTAAATTGAGGTATTACATGTCCAGATATAAAGTGAGGTATTAGATGTCCAGATGTAAAGTGTGGTATTACATGTCCAGATGTAAAGTGTGGTATTACATGTCCAGATGTAAAGTGTGGTATTACATGTCCAGATGTAAAGTGTGGTATTACATGTCCAGATGAAAAGTGTGGTATTACATGTCCAGATATAAAGTGTGGTATTACATGTCCAGATATAAAGTGTGGTATTACATGTCCAGATGTAAAGTGTGGTATTACATGTCCAGATGTAAATTGAGGTATTACATGTCCAGATATAAAGTGAGGTATTAGATGTCCAGATGTAAAGTGTGGTATTACATGTCCAGATGTAAAGTGTGGTATTACATGTCCAGATGTAAAGTGATGTATTACATGTCCAGATGTAAAGTGTGGTATTACATGTCCAGATGTAAAGTGTGGTATTACATGTCCAGATGTAAAGTGTGGTATTACATGTCCAGATGTAAAGTGTGGTATTACATGTCCAGATGTAAAGTGTGGTATTACATGTGCAGATGTAAAGTGAGGTATTACATGTGCAGATGTAAAGTGAGGTATTACATGTCCAGATGTAAAGTGAGGTATTACATGTCCAGATGTAAAGTGAGGTATTACATGTCGAGCTGTAAAGTGAGGTATTACATTTCCAGATGTAAAGTGTGGTATTACATGTCCAGATATAAAATGTGGTATTACATGTCCAGATGTAAAGTGAGGTATTACATGTCCAGATGTAAAGTGTGGTATTACAAGTCCAGATGTAAAGTGAGGTATTACATGTCGAGCTGTAAAGTGTGGTATTACATGTCCAGATGTAAAGACTGGTATTACATGTCCAGATGTAAAGTGAGGTATTACATGTCCAGATGTAAAGTGTGGTATTACATGTCCAGATGTAAAGTGTGGTATTACATGTCCAGATGTAAAGTGAGGTATTACATGTCCAGATATAAAGTGAGGTATTAGATGTCCAGATGTAAAGTGTGGTATTACATGTCCAGATGTAAAGTGTGGTATTACATATCCAGATGTAAAGTGTGGTATTACATGTCCAGATGTAAAGTGTGGTATTACATGTCCAGATGTAAAGTGTGGTATTACATGTCCAGATGTAAAGTGTGGTATTACATGTGCAGATGTAAAGTGAGGTATTACATGTCGAGCTGTAAAGTGTGGTATTACATGTCCAGATGTAAAGTCTGGTATTACATGTCCAGATGTAAAGTGAGGTATTACATGTCGAGATGTAAAGTGAGGTATTACATGTCCAGATGTAAAGTGAGGTATTACATGTGCAGATGTAAAGTGAGCTATTACATGTCCAGATGTAAAGTGAGCTATTACATGTCCAGATGTAAAGTGAGGTATTACATGTCGAGCTGTAAAGTGAGGTATTACATGTCCAGATGTAAAGTGTGGTATTACATGTCCAGATATAAAGTGTGGTATTACATGTCCAGATGTAAAGTGTGGTATTACATGTCCAGATGTAAAGTGTGGTATTACAAGTCCAGATGTAAAGTGTGGTATTACATGTCCAGATGTAAAGTGTGGTATTACATGTCCAGATGTAAAGTGTGGTATTACATGTCCAGATGTAAAGTGTGGTATTACATGTCCAGATGTAAAGTGAGGTATTACATGTCCAGATATAGTGTGGTATTACATGTCCAGATGTAAAGTGAGGTATTACATGTCCAGATGTAAAGTGTGGTATTACATGTCCAGATGTAAAGTGAGGTATTACATGTCCAGATATAAAGTGTGGTATTACATGTCCAGATGTAAAGTGTGGTATTACATGTCCAGATGTAAAGTGTGGTATTACATGTCCAGATGTAAAGTGTGGTATTACATGTCCAGATGTAAATTGAGGTATTACATGTCCAGATGTAAAGTGAGGTATTAGATGTCCAGATGTAAAGTGTTGTATTACATGTCCAGATGTAAAGTGAGGTATTACATGTCCAGATATAAAGTGAGGTATTACATGTCCAGATATAAAGTGTGGTATTACATGTCCAGATGTAAAGTGTGGTATTACATGTCCAATTTTTACACAAAAGCAATCTTTCATGTATTGAATAGTTGCCATATTGATCAGATTAAGAGATACAACACACACACAAATGGACAGACACACAAACAAATATACGCACACACAAATGGACACAGACACACACAGACAATACAAATGGACACAGACACACACAGATGCACACACACACACATACAAACTTAAGGTGTTTAAAGTTGTCCCAGGGTTTACTTGGTGACATGATAGATAAATATTGTGATAAATAGTAAATCCTGTTATGTTCTAAAAGCCAGATGTTCCCCTGTTCCCCCTAATTTAGTGATTATGTCATTTATAAGACAGGAATTTTGTGTATGATGCTTGTCTGTAAAATAGAAGCTATAAGATTCTTCAGACCAGTGTTACTAATAAAACAGGTGGACCTTTCATTGAAAGGTCTGACTAGTCATCAACTATCTTCTGGAACTGCACAGAACATTATCTACCTTTCATTAAATGGTAGAGGTTGAGGGACATTTGGCTATTGTGTCTAGTAAGCTGACCACTTAACCACTAGCTGAATGCATTTATTTAAGATAAAATAGATGTGAAGAAATATTTTTAAAAATCCATATTGTTATATTTGGGGAGGTCCATATTGTTATATTTGGGGAGGGCCATATTGTCCATATATTGCCAAAAATAATTGTTTCTACTTTAGGCACAAGGCCAATAATTTGAAGGGAAGGGGAAAGTTGATTAGATTGACCCCAGTGCATTACTGGTACTTTATTTTATTGACTCTGTAAGGATGAAAGGCAAAGCTAAACTCGGTGGGATTTGAACCCAGACCTAAAGGGCCGTAACTCTATGCTGCAAAGCATCATGGAACATACTGTTTGGTTCAGTTCAGTATGTTTTTTTATATTTTTATAAATAATTTAGCTGACAATCAATGTTAATCATTGATTGACCAACAGTTAAAATTATAAATATAAATATAATTTCTCAAAGGTTCTCAAAGTTCTTTTGCCAAACATTTATTTTGTGACATCTTCAGAGATTTCCTCCCATTGTCAATTATATTCATATTTATAATTTTAACTGTTGGTCAATCAATGATAAACATTGATTGCCAGCTAAATTATTTATAGAAATATAAAAATATACTAAAGGAAAAACCAAACCAAACCAGTCAGTGTGTTTTACTATTATTTTTGGCAATATTAAGGCATGACCCTTACTAAATATAACAATATTTGTTTCAACACACAATTTCATATCAAAACAAATATATTGCCACCACAAAATCCATATGTTTCTGCAGTAAATGCAATAAATACATTAACAAGGTATTTAAATAGCAAATGCACTGCCCCTACTTCTAGTAAGATCTATCGTAGATGTTTGGCTGGTCTCAGACAAACTAGATACACTAGAATGCTTAAGTATTCTATTTGAAGACCAAATAATAGACTATTTAAATGGTTTATAAACTTCAACAGTGGTGGTGTGTTCAATAGAATTTGGAAGCTACCAACAGAATGAAAATAGAAATAAAAATAAATTGAAGTATTTTGAAACACAAACAATGTTACATACAATATAGAACTAGTATCTACCTACTGACTATATCTGGTGTATAGGTTATAGAACTAGTATCTACCTACTGACTATATCTGGTGTATAGGTTATAGAACTAGTATCTACCTACTGACTATATCTGGTGTATAGGTTATAGAACTAGTATCTACCTACTGATTATATCTGGTGTATAGGTTATAGAACTAGTATCTACCTACTGACTATATCTGGTGTATAGGTTATAGAACTAGTATCTACCTACTGACTATATCTGGTGTATAGGTTATAGAACTAGTATCTACCTACTGACTATATCTGGTGTATAGGTTATAGAACTAGTATCTACCTACTGACTATATCTGGTGTATAGGTTATAGAACTAGTATCTACCTACTGACTATATCTGGTGTATAGGTTATACAACTAGTATCTACCTACTGACTATATCTGGTGTATAGGTTATACAACTAGTATCTACCTACTAACTATATCTGGTGTATAGGTTATAGAACTAGTATCTACCTACTGATTATATCTGGTGTATAGGTTATACAACTAGTATCTACCTACTGACTATATCTGGTGTATAGGTTATAGAACTAGTACATACCTACTGACTATATCTGGTGTATAGGTTATACAACTAG
This sequence comes from Eledone cirrhosa, assembly GCA_964016885.1. Lineage (NCBI taxonomy): Eukaryota > Metazoa > Mollusca > Cephalopoda > Octopoda > Eledonidae > Eledone > Eledone cirrhosa. Next base: position 435,653,430 of record OZ024740.1, on the reverse strand, counting down.
TATCTACCTACTGACTATATCTGGTGTATAGGTTATACAACTAGTATCTACCTACTGACTATATCTGGTGTATAGGTTATACAACTAGTATCTACCTACTGACTATATCTGGTGTATAGGTTATACAACTAGTATCTACCTACTGACTATATCTGGTGTATAGGTTATACAACTAGTATCTACCTACTGACTATATCTGGTGTATAGGTTATACAACTAGTATCTACCTACTGACTATATCTGGTGTATAGGTTATACAACTAGTATCTACCTACTGACTATATCTGGTGTATAGGTTATACAACTAGTATCTACCTACTGACTATATCTGGTGTATAGGTTATACAACTAGTATCTACCTACTGACTATATCTGGTGTATAGGTTATAGAACTAGTACATACCTACTGACTATATCTGGTGTATAGGTTATACAACTAGTATCTACCTACTGACTATATCTGGTGTATAGGTTATACAACTAGTATCTACCTACTGACTATATCTGGTGTATAGGTTATAGAACTAGTACATACCTACTGACTATATCTGGTGTATAGGTTATACAACTAGTATCTACCTACTGACTATATCTGGTGTATAGGTTATAGAACTAGTATCTACCTACTGACTATATCTGGTGTATAGGTTATACAACTAGTATCTACCTACTGACTATATCTGGTGTATAGGTTATACAACTAGTATCTACCTACTGACTATATCTGGTGTATAGGTTATAGAACTAGTACATACCTACTGACTATATCTGGTGTATAGGTTATAGAACTAGTATCTACCTACTGATTATATCTGGTGTATAGGTTATAGAACTAGTATCTACCTACTGACTATATCTGGTGTATAGGTTATACAACTAGTATCTACCTACTGACTATATCTGGTGTATAGGTTATACAACTAGTACATACCTACTGACTATATCTGGTGTATAGGTTATACAACTAGTATCTACCTACTGACTATATCTGGTGTATAGGTTATACAACTAGTATCTACCTACTGACTATATCTGGTGTATAGGTTATACAACTAGTATCTACCTACTGACTATATCTGGTGTATAGGTTATACAACTAGTATCTACCTACTGACTATATCTGGTGTATAGGTTATACATTAATCTAGAGATTTATCCAAAACTCTAAACGATGAATAATGTAAAAATGAACACTGATGATGGAAGGGGAGGGTGGGCGGATAGAGGGGTAGACAGACATAGATAGACAGAGAGATAGATAGAGGGGTAGACAGACATAGATAGACAACAGGGAGTAATAGATAGACAGAGAGATAAGTCAAGTAATGGATTTTATATAATCAACTTCCACCCAAAATTGCTGGCTTTGAAGGTGTGTATATATATATATATATATATATATATATATATATATATATATATATATATATATACATATATATATATATGTATATATACATATATATATATATATATATATGTATATATACATATATATATATATATATATATATGTATATATACATATATATATATATGTATATATACATATATATATATTCCCCCACATCGACCCAATAGAGGGACCAACAGTGTTAGTCGAGGGTAGTATAATAAGTAAGGCAATCAAAGATATGAAGACGGGTAAGGCGGCTGGGCCTTCGGAAATAGTTGCTGAGATGCTGAAGGCATCTGGCACGGTGGGACACACTATGGTCACCTGGATAGTTAAACAAGTCGTACAGAATGGGGTTGTTCCGAAGGACTGGCATAGCAGCATCATCGTTAACTGTTATAAGGGTAAAGGAGATGCCCTAGATAGGAGTAACTATAGAGGCATTAAATTAATCGACCAGGTCATGAAGGTCACGGAAAAAGTAATAGCACAACTAAAGGAGATGCCCTAGATAGGAGTAACTATGCCGATGGGAACTCCTATACGCAGACGACCTGACACTCATAGCTGAATCAATGGCCGAGCTAGAGAAGAAATTCCAAACATGGAAGCACGGCCTAGAATCAAAAGGCCTTAAAATTAACCTGGCTAAGAGTAAAGTTCTAGTTTGTATATACATATATATATATATATATATATATATATATACATATATATACATATATATATATGTGTATATACATATATATATATATATATACATATATATATATGTGTATATACATATATAACTTTGAATAACTTTGAAATGTTTTGGCCAGCATTGGCCCAGGCCATGTCTAACTTAATAGCACCACCTGGCGAAGTCTTTCAATTCAGGATTTGGGCACCATGGCCCATTCGAGTAGAGAATTACTGTTTGCGGAGACATATCCGGGTGTGGGTGGTTTGTCCGGGATTACTTGGAGGAATTTGTCCAAAGACTTCTTGAATTTTGTGTGGTCAGTTTCTGTTTTGACGTGTCCTGGTGTGATGTTGAAGAGAGCAGGGCCGATTGAGGTGAAATAATTGTGCCGTATTGTTGTTATGAGTTGCGATTTAGATTTTTGAATGGGACGGATAGCACGGGGCCCAAGCCTTGGGTGTATCTTGAAGGCGATGCCAACATCATTTGGGCAGTGATGATGGAACATTTTCCACATCATGCAGATAATATAACGCTCACGGCGACGTTGGAGTGAGTAAAGTTTCAGGTTTTCTAATCGACCCCAGTAGTCAAGGTCTGACATGCCATCTATCTTTTTCGTGATTGCCCTTTGAGGAGCTTCAAGTTTCATGATACTTTGTTTCGTGTGGGGAGACCACAGTGGACAACAGTATTCAAGGTGTGGTCGGGCAAAAGTAGAGAAGAGAAGGATAATGGTGCGGGAATCTCTCGACTGGAAGGTTCTGAGGATCCAGGAACACATTCTGCCGGCCATGTCAACTTTGCTGCTTATATGCGTGGTCCAGCTTATGTTGCTGTCCACGGTTACTCCCAAGTCTCTGATGTTGTTAGATGCCACGAGAGTTTCCCCGGAGGGAAGGGAGTACGGGAGTTTCAGAGCATCCTCTTTTCCAAAGTGGATCAGTTCGAATTTGTCTTCGTTCAGTAACATGTTGTTCTTTTCTGCCCATTGGGTAACAGCCAGTAGGTCTGACTGAAGGCTTATCCGGTCATCCACGCCATTGATGACCTTTTGGAGCTTGGAATCATCAGCGAAAATATATATATATATATATATATATATATATATATATATATATATATATATATATATATGTGTATATACATATATATATATATATATATATATATGTGTATATACATATATATATATATATATATATATATGTGTATATACATATATATATATATATATGTGTATATACATATATATATATATATATGTGTATATATATATATATATATATATATATATATATATATATATATACATATATATATATATATATATATATGTATATATACATATATATATAGTCTCCCCCACATCGACCCAATAGAGGGACCAGCAGTATTAGTCCAGGGTAGTACAATAAGCAAGGCAATCAAAGATATGAAGACGGGTAAGGCGGCTGGTCCTTCGGAAATAGTTGCTGAGATGCTGAAGGCATCTGGTTCGGTGGGACACACCATGGTCACCCGGATAGTTAACCAAGTCGTACAGAATGGGGTTGTTCCGAAGGGCTGGCGTAGCAGCATCATCGTTAACTGCTATAAGGGAAAAGGAGATGCCCTAGATAGGAGTAACTATAGAGGCATTAAATTAATCGACCAGGTCATGAAGGTCACGGAAAAAGTAATAGCACAACTAATCAGAGAGAGAATTGATCTAGATGAAATGCAGTTCGGATTTGTGTCAGGCAAAAGTACCACAGACGCTCTTTTCATTGTACGACAACTACAGGAGAAGTACCTAGCTAAAAGTAAACCCCTATACTTAGCTTTCGTCGACTTGGAGAAAGCCTTCGACAGAGTCCCCCGTTCCATTATCTGGTGGTCTCTTAGAAAACTAGGTATAGACGAATGGCTTGTGAGAGCTATACAAGCCATGTATAAAGAAACAGTCAGTAAGGTTAGAATTAACAACGAATATAGTGAAGAGTTTAGCGTAAAAGTTGGTGTCCATCAGGGCTCTGTTCTTAGCCCCCTACTATTTAATATTGCCCTTCAGGCTATAACAGAGGAGTTCAAGACCGGCTGCCCATGGGAACTCCTATACGCAGATGATCTAACGCTCATAGCTGAATCAATGACCGAACTAGAGAAGAAATTCCAAACATGGAAGCACGGCCTAGAATCAAAAGGCCTTAAAATTAACCTGGCTAAGACTAAAGTTCTAGTTTGTAGGAAAGAAAATAAGGCGGCAGTCCCATCTGGGAAATGGCCATGCTCAGTGTGTAGGAAAGGCGTAGGTAGAAACTCCATTTTATGTCCCAAATGCAAAGTATGGGTGCATAAAAGATGTAGTGGGATCACAGGTAAGCTAACTAAGAACATAGATTTTACATGTGGCCGGTGCTCTGGTGCAATAAGTAGCAGCAAGTGCCCACAAAATACTAGCTCCTTCAACTGCGCAGAGGTTTCTATAGAAATAGTGGACAGCTTCCGTTACCTGGGTGACAAAATCAGCAGTGGGGGAGGGTGCTCTGAAAGTACAGTAGCTAGAGTCAGAACTGGATGGAAAAAGTTCAGAGAGCTTATACCACTATTAGCCGCTAGAGGGTTCTCCCTAAAAATGAAAGGCAGGTTATACAATGCCTGCATACGAACAGCAATGCTGCATGGCAGTGAGACCTGGGCATTGTGTGCAGAGGATATACGCAGACTAGAGAGGAACGAAGCTTGCATGCTCCGCTGGATGTGCAATAGTAATATACGTGAACGGCAAAGCATAAACGAACTAAGGAAAAAATTAGAAATAAGAGGGATCAGATGTTGTTTACTCGAGAGAAGGCTACGTTGGTACGGTCACGTGATGCGCATGAAAGACGACAGCTGTATAACAAAGTGCAGGGCAATAAAGATAGACGGTAGCCACGGAGTAGGCAGACCCAGAAAAACATGGGACGAGCTGATAAATTCCGACCTCACACGCTTACACCTCTCCAAGACAATGTCACTGGACCGAGACCTTTCGCGGTACTCAGTAATAGAGAAGACCCGCCTTACCTAAATACAAAGTAAAAACCTACTATAGTCAGTAGGCATCTCTATCAACCCCCCCCCCCCCCCCGCCCCGTCCCACCACCTCCACCCCATCCACACCGCCCCTTTCAATGTAAAGTTATGTTGGTCCCACAACATCCAGGCCGAAACAAATGAGATCGTGTAGGTGTCACGACAAAAAAACACACAGTCCACGCTGTAAATGTGGCCGTGTAGGCAACACGGTAAAAACCTCCCAGCCCCACACTGTAGATGTGGTTGGTGTTAGGAAGGGCATCCAGCTGTAGAAAACCCGCCAGACAGTCCACGCTGTAATGTGGCCGTGTAGGCAACACGGTAAAAACCTCCCAGCCCCACACTGTAAATGTGGTTGGTGTTAGGAAGGGCATCCAACTGTAGAAAACCCGCCAGACAGTCCTATGCGAGCAAGACAACCACTCTTGCCTCAAGTGGGAAAACCCCCGTCCAAACCCATGCAAGCGTGGAACACGGACGCTAAACCTGATGATGATGATGATGATGATATACATATATATATGGAGATCAGATTAGTATGGGAGGAGGGTGTTCCGAGGCCATAGTATCTAGAATAAGGATGGGTTGGAAGAAGTTTAGGGAGCTGCTTCCTCTGCTGACGAAGAATGGTTTCTCTCTGCGTACGAAAGGCCGTTTGTGTGATGCCTGTGTGAGGAGCGCGATGCTGCATGGTAGTGAGACATGGGCAGCAACTGCAGAGGATATGCGACGGCTGGAGAGAAATGAGGCCAGCATGCTCCGTTGGATGTGCAGTGTAAATGTGCGTGTACGATCGAGCATAAATGTGTTGAGAGAGAAACTGTGTCTGAGAGGGATAGAATGTAGTGTACGGGAGAGGAGACTGAGGTGGTATGGACATGTGATGCGCATGGAGGATGACCGATGGGTGAAGAAGTGCCAGGAATTGCCAGTTGAAGGAAGACGTGGTAGAGGTAGACCACGAAAAACATGGGCGGAGGTGGTGAGAACAGACCTCAGATCGCTGAGGTTCACTGTGGAGATGACGAAGGACCGTGACAAGTGGAGAGATGCTGTGCTGAATAAGACCCGTCCCACCCTTGAAAGCAGGGAAAAGCAGACGTAAAATGATGATGATTATATATATATACCTAATAGTTATATATATATATATACACCAAACAAATGGTTGGGAGACCCCTTCAGTTGTGTTAAAGATATGGCAACCTCCCCTGTGGATTTGGTAGAATGTGAAACAGTATTTAAGCGAGATACAGATCCCTCAACCTATCTGGAAAGTCAGTAGCCCTACTATAGTACTAAGTCTATGTAGATCTATCCAACCCTTGCTAGCAGGGAAAGTGGACATTAAATGATGATTTCTTGGGTATTTTAAACCTGGTGGAACTTATCCGCTCTCCATGTCTGAATACAGCTGATTTCTTTGAGAGAGAGAGTGATGGAAAGGAAGTGAGAAATGGATATTAAAGGAAGAATCAACCCCAGTACTTGACTGGTACTTTTTTTATTCACCTTAAAATTATGAAAAATAAAGTCGACTTTGGCAGGATTTGAACCCAGATTGCTGAGAGCCAGAAGAAATAGTAGGGAGTATTTTAGGATGACAACTAACAACTCTTTCAATTCATGACCATGAAGAGGGCAAACTATGATTTAATGTTTATGAAAGCCAACAGTGATGGTCTGATATGGATGTCTTAAGACATATAACAGGTTATAATAATGATGAAAATTATTGTGTACAGTGTTCAGGTGCAGCACACCTCATCAAAGGTGAATGTATAGGTTGGATAATAAGTGATGGTTAGTTGAGTTAGGAGTCTTAGAGATGAAGACTTTCTAGAAACAGAGAGTAGGGTGAAAGAGAAACAAATGTAGAAAGACAAACAGAAATTTGTATGCATGAATAATATATATATATATATATATGTATGTATATATATATATTGTTATACTTTGGGAGGGTCATGTTGCCAATAAGAAACACATGCTCCAGTTGCTTTCACTCCAATTTATTATAAATTAAATTTATAAATTTAAGAATTTATAAATTTCCGGTTGGTTGGTTGGTTCCACAACCGGATGGTTCATATATTGTCAAAGTTCTTTCGTCACACATTCTGTGACCTCTTCAGTGACTGGGGATTCTTTTCTTTGTTTTGTTTTTTTGTGCCTCTCCTTTGTTCTGTCCTACGCCATCTTGTTTTTGTGTGTGTTGTGTACTTAGTTTGCGCATGTGTTACATCTGGATGTCTGTGTGTGTTTATATTTGTTTATTTATTTGTTTATTTACATGTTACTGGTTGGTTGGTGGTTCTATGTGTGTGTGTGTGTGTTTTCATTTTGTCCTTAATTGTAAGTTGTGATGTTGCTGTTCCATTCATGTTTTCTATTTAATTTTGGTTGGAGTTCATTTTCAGATAAAGAATCTTGCTAAACAAATTCAGAAACGAAATGTATATATATATATATATATATATATATATATATATAAAATCATTTAAAAATAAACAGAAAAACAAACCAAACAACAATGAAGAAATATAATATTAGAGTTATATACACAGGGCGGTAGGGATATATATATTAAGAATATTTTCAAAATATATATATATATACAGAGAGAAAGAGAAAGAGTGAGAGTGAGTAAAGGATAAAACAAATGTGAGAGCAAGAAGTGGAAAAGAGGAAGAGGAACTCTCTCTCACATTTCCAAGGAGCTCTGCCTCCATACAATGTCCTCTTTGAAACTGCACTGGCTTTGAGAGACAATATTGATAAACCAGCAGAACTGTATTGGTATTAAAATATTGATCAGTTAGATTACTTACCCTACAAATACTCAATGTCATTTAGTATAAAGTGGCCTTAAAAATACAAATAAAACTTGTGCGTGTGTCTGTATGTGTGTGACTGTGTCTATGTGTGTGTGTATGTGTGTTAAATCACACAACCAACCCCCCTCAATGTTATACAACAGCAGTCACACACCTCAACATACCTCACATGGAATATCCACTGAACTTCCTTTTAATTCAGAGAAAGTAATAGGATAAGTCTCATAATTATGATAGACACTACACCCCAGTCACACCTCCCCAGACGGACACTACACCCCAGTCACACCTCCCCAGTCACACCTCCCCAGACAGACACTACACCCCAGTCACACCTCCCCAGACACTACACCCCAGTCACACCTCCCCAGACGGACACTACACCCCAGTCACACCTCCCCAGACAGACACTACACCCCAGTCACACCTCCCCAGACAGACACTACACCCCAGTCACACCTCCCCAGACAGACACTACACCCCAGTCACACCTCCCCAGACACTACACCCCAGTCACACCTCCCCAGACACTACACCCAGTCACACCTCCCCAGACAGACACTACACCCCAGTCACACCTCCCCAGACAGACACTACACCCCAGTCACACCTCCCCAGACACTACACCCAGACGGACACTACACCCAGTCACACCTCCCCAGACGGACACTACACCCCAGTCACACCTCCCCAGACGGACACTACACCCCAGTCACACCTCCCCAGACAGACACTACACCCCAGTCACACCTCCCCAGACAGACACTACACCCCAGTCACACCTCCCCAGACAGACACTACACCCCAGTCACACCTCCCCAGACAGACACTACACCCCAGTCACACCTCCCCAGACAGACACTACACCCCAGTCACACCTCCCCAGACAGACACTACACCCCAGTCACACCTCCCCAGACAGACACTACACCCCAGTCACACCTCCCCAGACAGACACTACACCCCAGTCACATCTCCCCAGACACTACACCCCAGTCACACCTCCCCAGACAGACACTACACCCCAGTCACACCTCCCCAAACAGACACTACACCCCAGTCACACCTCCCCAGACGGACACTACACCCCAGTCACACCTCCCCAGACAGACACTACACCCCAGTCACACCTCCCCAGACAGACACTACACCCCAGTCACACCTCCCCAGACGGACACTACACCCCAGTCACACCTCCCCAGACGGACACTACACCCCAGTCACACCTCCCCAGACACTACACCCCAGTCACACCTCCCCAGACGGACACTACACCCCAGTCACACCTCCCCAGACGGACACTACACCCCAGTCACACCTCCCCAGACAGACACTACACCCCAGTCACACCTCCCCAGACGGACACTAGACCCCAGTCACACCTCCCCAGACGGACACTACACCCCAGTCACACCTCCCCAGACACTACACCCAGTCACACCTCCCCAGACGGGCACTACACCCCAGTCACACCTCCCCAGATACTACACCCCAGTCACACCTCCCCAGACGGGCACTACACCCCAGTCACACCTCCCCAGACACTACACCCCAGTCACACCTCCCCAGACGGGCACTACACCCCAGTCACACCTCCCCAGACGGGCACTACACCCCAGTCACACCTCCCCAGACGGACACTACACCCCAGTCACACCTCCCCAGACGGACACTACACCCCAGTCACACCTCCCCAGACACTACACCCCAGTCACACCTCCCCAGACGGGCACTACACCCCAGTCACACCTCCCCAGACGGACACTACACCCCAGTCACACCTCCCCAGACGGGCACTACACCCCAGTCACCCCTCCCCAGACACTACACCCCAGTCACACCTCCCCAGACGGACACTACACCCCAGTCACACCTCCCCAGACACTACACCCAGTCACACCTCCCCAGACGGGCACTACACCCCAGTCACACCTCCCCAGACACTACACCCAGTCACACCTCCCCAGACACTACACCCCAGTCACACCTCCCCAGACGGACACTACACCCCAGTCACACCTCCCCAGACAGACACTACACCCAGTCACACCTCCCCAGACGGACACTACACCCAGTCACACCTCCCCAGACAGACACTACACCCCAGTCACACCTCCCCAGACACTACACCCAGTCACACCTCCCCAGACGGGCACTACACCCCAGTCACACCTCCCCAGACACTACACCCAGTCACACCTCCCCAGACGGGCACTACACCCCAGTCACACCTCCCCAGACACTACACCCCAGTCACACCTCCCCAGACGGACACTACACCCCAGTCACACCTCCCCAGACGGACACTACACCCCAGTCACACCTCCCCAGACACTACACCCCAGTCACACCTCCCCAGACGGACACTACACCCCAGTCACACCACCCCAGACAGACACTACACCCCCCACCCCAGACGGACACTACACCCCCCGCCCCAGACGGACACTACACCCCCCGCCCCAGACGGACACTACACCCCCCGCCCCAGACGGACACTACACCCCCCACCCCAGACGGACACTACACCCCCCACCCCAGACGGACACTACACCCCCCATCCCAGACGGACACTACACCCCCCCACCCCAGACGGACACTCCACCCCCCACCCCAGACGGACACTCCACCCCCACCCCAGACGGACACTACACCCCCCACCCCAGACGGACACTACACCCCCCACCCCAGGCAGACACTACACCCCCCACCCCAGACAGACACTACACCCCCCACCCCAGACAGACACTACACCCCAGTCTCTGCAGACAAAACAGCAAAAGCATTACCTTGGAGAATGGCCAGAGACACCTGCTGCAACAGCCACCCCACCTGACAGGGCTCCCTCTTCAGAGAAGCCGATGACTTTTCGACTTTACAGAGGAAATCAGCAGTGTAGGGACCAGGGACACCAGATGACTCAATGGAGACGGGTACATGGAGGTTGGCCAGAGCCCCCCGGTATTTCACTACCTTCCTTTCCTCTGAGAGCAGCGGTGATGCTGTTTCTAATTAAATGATGAAGTACCTCAGATACCGACTTACAGGCATATATACTTATTTTATATCACAATTTGGTAACTAAAGAATTTTGGTAATAGATAGGCCAGTCTCTGGTTCATTGTACTTCTGGTGGTACCAATATTGAGGGAGTATATTTAACTTGGTGCAGAACAAATATCATAAGACACTTTTTTTATCTTGTATGTTTTTCATTGCACGCACACACACACACGTACACACACACGATGGGCTTCTGTAATGTTTCTGTCTTATGAATTCAACTTACAAAGTATTAGTCAACCGGAAGTTATGGTAGAAAACACTTTAGCCAAGGTATCACACAAGGGGTTGAACCCAGACTTACATAGTTACAGTGTTTCTTAAGCTCAATGTTGTCTGCACCCATGCAGCTGACAGTGTCTTCATTTAAACCCACTGACCTATTTTAACAACCATTTACACACAACATCCAATATTGAGGTCAAATTTACCATTTGTCCTTTCCAGGTCGATAAAACTGTTCTAGTCCAGTACTGAGGTCGACTCTTTCTCTCTATTACACACGCTCTCTTTTCCTTTCCTTCACTGAAAAAAATCGACTGTCTTCAAACCTGGAGAGGGGATGGGTCTGCAAGGTTTTTAAAATGCCCAAAACATGCTGTATGTCACTACGGCACCCCTAATACTCAATCACGAATTATAGGTTCACACAACATACAATATTGAGTGATTCAACAGTTGATAGTCTTTTAAAAATAAAATCTTACTTATCGAAATGACAAAGACACAATCTATCCTTATATCTTTCAAAGATATCAGCAGCCGATACAAATGAATGATATATAATTTTGATATATATTTAAAGTACGTCTGAAAATAATAGAAAAAAACCTGACATCCTTACGTCTTGTATTATAATTCCATTGACATCTAGAAAGCTTTCTAGAAATATTGACCCAGTACTTTGACTGGTACTTTATCACCCTACTTCCAACACATACTCTTGGGTTCCAAATAATAGAGGGGTGGGGAGATAAGCGGGAGGGGGCGGTAATTTTTCTAGACTGTCTCCGTTGATTTTCTTAAAAACCAAAACTAGTCGTTTAGTTTACATATAGAACCCCCAACCCATCCTATTTATCTTATAACATATGGGATTTCTAGTAATGTACTTTTTTGTCATGTATGTTTAATGTATAAGGAAAATTGTCGCAGAAATGTTACCCCTTGAAATAAAATTTCGCCAGAGATAGATTAGTGAAAATAAGCGGGGGGAGGGGGCAATTATTTGAGACCTGAGAGTACCTTTTATCCTTCCAAGGTAAAGAATATTAATTGAGAATGTAAAACACCTTCAACTAAATACTGCAGGTATTTTGTTTCATGTTCTAACGATTCTAGCAATTTATCAGGTGAAGGAGACTAATTATCACACATCATTACTCTTAATTAATTTATGATAGAGCTAACATTTAATGGTATCAGGATTACAGTCGGTTGATGAAACTATGTTTTATACACAAGGAAGTTATTTTCGTTTCAGTGTAACACATCAACATGTGTTTATATTAGTAATATATATATATATATTACTAACATATATATATATATATTAGTAATATATATATTACTAATATATATATATATGTATTGGGTGGTCATTGATAAGACCAACCTGCTCTGATCATTTGCCTCTGTCTGCTGCGAGTGTGTATATCTTATACTGTAGCTGGTATCATTAATATCTTATACTGTAGCTGGTATCATTAATATCTTATACTGTAGCTGGTATCATTAATATCTTATACTGTAGCTGGTATCATTAATATCTTATACTGTAGCTGGTATCATTAATATCTTATACTGTAGCTGGTATCATTAATATCTTATACTGTAGCTGGTATCATTAATATCTTATACAGTAGCTGGTATCATTAATATCTTATACTGTAGCTGGTATCATTAATATCTTATACTGTAGCTGGTATCATTAATATCTTATACTGTAGCTGGTATCATTAATATCTTATACTGTAGCTGGTATCATTAATATCTTATACTGTAGCTGGTATCATTAATATCTTATACAGTAGCTGGTATCATTAATATCTTATACTGTAGCTGGTATCATTAATATCTTATACTGTAGCTGGTATCATTAATATCTTATACTGTAGCTGGTATCATTAATATTATACTGTAGCTGGTATCATTAATATCTTATACTGTAGCTGGTATCATTAATATCTTATACAGTAGCTGGTATCATTAATATCTTATACTGTAGCTGGTATCATTAATATCTTATACTGTAGCTGGTATCATTAATATCTTATACTGTAGCTGGTATCATTAATATCTTATACTGTAGCTGGTATCATTAATATCTTATACAGTAGCTGGTATCATTAATATCTTATACTGTAGCTGGTATCATTAATATCTTATACTGTAGCTGGTATCATTAATATCTTATACTGTAGCTGGTATCATTAATATTATACTGTAGCTGGTATCATTAATACCTTATACTGTAGCTGGTATCATTAATATTATACTGTAGCTGGTATCATTAATATCTTATACTGTAACTGGTATCATTAATATCTCATACTGTAGCTGGTATCATTAATATCTTATACTGTAGCTGGTATCATTAATATCTTATACTGTAGCTGGTATCATTAATATCTTATACTGTAGCTGGTATCATTAATATTATACTGTAGCTGGTATCATTAATATTATACTGTAGCTGGTATCATTAATATCTTATACTGTAGCTGGTATCTTTAATATCTTATACTGTAGCTGGTATCATTAATATTATACTGTAGCTGGTATCATTAATATCTTATACTGTAACTGGTATCAATATCTTATACTGTAGCTGGTATCATTAATATCTTATACTGTAGCTGGTATCATTAATATCTTATACTGTAGCTGGTATCATTAATATCTTATACTGTAGCTGGTATCATTAATATCTTATACTGTAGCTGGTATCATTAATATCTTATACTGTAGCTGGTATCATTAATATCTTATACTGTAGCTGGTATCATTAATATCTTATACTGTAGTTGGTATCATTAATATTATACTGTAGTTGGTATCATTAATATCTTATACTGTAGCTGGTATCATTAATATCTTATACTGTAGTTGGTATCATTAATATCTTATACTGTAACTGGTATCATTAATATCTTATACTGTAGTTGGTATCATTAATATCTTATACTGTAGCTGGTATCTTTAATATCTTATACTGTAGCTGGTATCATTAATATCTTATACTGTAGTTGGTATCATTAATATTATACTGTAGTTGGTATCATTAATATCTTATACTGTAACTGATATCATTAATATCTTATACTGTAGCTGGTATCATTAATATCTTATACTGTAGCTGGTATCATTAATATCATACTGTAGCTGGTATCATTAATATCTTATACTGTAGCTGGTATCATTAATATCTTATACTGTAGCTGGTATCATTAATATTATACTGTAGCTGGTATCATTAATATTATACTGTAGCTGGTATCATTAATATCATACTGTAGCTGGTATCATTAATATCATACTGTAGCTGGTATCTTTAATATCTTATACTGTAGCTGGTATCATTAATATCTTATACTGTAGTTGGTATCATTAATATCTTATACTGTAGCTGGTATCATTAATATCTTATACTGTAGTTGGTATCATTAATATCTTATACTGTAACTGGTATCATTAATATCTTATACTGTAGCTGGTATCATTAATATCTTATACTGTAGTTGGTATCATTAATATCTTATACTGTAGCTGGTATCATTAATATTATACTGTAGCTGGTATCATTAATATCTTATACTGTAGCTGGTATCATTAATATTATACTGTAGCTGGTATCATTAATACTATACTGTAGCTGGTATCATTAATATCTTATACTGTAGTTGGTATCATTAATATCTTATACTGTAACTGGTATCATTAATATTATACTGTAGCTGGTATCATTAATATCTTATACTGTAGTTGGTATCATTAATATCTTATACAGTAGCTGGTATCATTAATATCTTATACTGTAGCTGGTATCATTAATATTATACTGTAGCTGGTATCATTAATATCTTATACTGTAGCTGGTATCATTAATATTATACTGTAGCTGGTATCATTAATATTATACTGTAGTTGGTATCATTAATATCTTATACTGTAGCTGGTATCATTAATATTATACTGTAGCTGGTATCATTAATATCTTATACTGTAGCTGGTATCATTAATATCTTATACTGTAGCTGGTATCATTAATATCTTATACTGTAGCTGGTATCATTAATATCTCATACTGTAGTTGGTATCATTAATATCTTATACTGTACCTGGTATCATTAATATGTTATACTGTAGCTGGTATCATTAATACCTTATACTGTAGTTGGTATCATTAATATCTTATACTGTAGCTGGTATCATTAATATTATACTGTAGCTGGTATCATTAATATCTTATACTGTAGCTGGTATCATTAATATCTTATACTGTAGCTGGTATCATTAATATCTTATACTGTAGCTGGTATCATTAATATCTTATACTGTAGCTGGTATCATTAATATCTTATACTGTAGCTGGTATCATTAATATCTTATACTGTAGCTGGTATCATTAATATCTTATACTGTAGTTGGTATCATTAATATCTTATACTGTAACTGGTATCATTAATATCTTATACTGTAGCTGGTATCATTAATATTATACTGTAGCTGGTATCATTAATATTATACTGTAGCTGGTATCATTAATATCTTATACTGTAGCTGGTATCATTAATATTATACTGTAGCTGGTATCATTAATATTATACTGTAGCTGGTATCATTAATATCTTATACTGTAGCTGGTATCATTAATATTATACTGTAGCTGGTATCATTAATATCTTATACTGTAGCTGGTATCATTAATATTATACTGTAGCTGGTATCATTAATATTATACTGTAGCTGGTATCATTAATATCTTATACTGTAGCTGGTATCATTAATATCTTATACTGTAGCTGGTATCATTAATATTATACTGTAGTTGGTATCATTAATATCTTATACTGTAGCTGGTATCATTAATATTATACTGTAGCTGGTATCATTAATATTATACTGTAGCTGGTATCATTAATATCTTATACTGTAGCTGGTATCATTAATATCTTATACTGTAGTTGGTATCATTAATATCTTATACTGTAGCTGGTATCATTAATATTATACTGTAGCTGGTATCATTAATATTATACTGTAGTTGGTATCATTAATATCTTATACTGTAGCTGGTATCATTAATATCTTATACTGTAGCTGGTATCATTAATATCTTATACTGTAGCTGGTATCATTAATATCTTATACTGTAGTTGGTATCATTAATATGTTATACTGTAGCTGGTATCATTAATATCTTATACTGTAGCTGGTATCATTAATATCTTATACTGTAGCTGGTATCATTAATATCTTATACTGTAGCTGGTATCATTAATATTATACTGTAGCTGGTATCATTAATATTATACTGTAGCTGGTATCATTAATATCTTATACTGTAGCTGGTATCATTAATATCGTATACTGTAGCTGGTATCATTAATATCTTATACTGTAGTTGGTATCATTAATATCTTATACTGTAGCTGGTATCATTAATATGTTATACTGTAGCTGGTATCATTAATACCTTATACTGTAGTTGGTATCATTAATATCTTATACTGTAGCTGGTATCATTAATATTATACTGTAGCTGGTATCATTAATATTATACTGTAGCTGGTATCATTAATATCTTATACTGTAGCTGGTATCATTAATATCTTATACTGTAGCTGGTATCATTAATATCTTATACTGTAGCTGGTATCATTAATATCTTATACTGTAGCTGGTATCATTAATATCTTATACTGTAGCTGGTATCATTAATATCTTATACTGTAGCTGGTATCATTAATATCTTATACTGTAGCTGGTATCATTAATATCTTATACTGTAGCTGGTATCATTAATATCTTATACTGTAGCTGGTATCATTAATATCTTATACTGTAGCTGGTATCATTAATATCTTATACTGTAGCTGGTATCTTTAATATCTTATACTGTAGCTGGTATCATTAATATCTTATACTGTAGCTGGTATCATTAATATCTTATACTGTAGCTGGTATCATTAATATCTTATACTGTAGCTGGTATCATTAATATCTCATACTGTAGCTGGTATCATTAATATCTTATACTGTAGCTGGTATCATTAATATCTTATACTGTAGCTGGTATCATTAATATCTTATACTGTAGCTGGTATCTTTAATATCATTAATATCATACTGTAGCTGGTATCATTAATATCTTATACTGTAGTTGGTATCATTAATATCTTATACTGTAGCTGGTATCATTAATATCTTATACTGTAGTTGGTATCATTAATATCTTATACTGTAGTTGGTATCATTAATATGTTATACTGTAGCTGGTATCATTAATATCTTATACTGTAGCTGGTATCATTAATATCTTATACTGTAGCTGGTATCATTAATATCTTATACTGTAGCTGGTATCATTAATATTATACTGTAGCTGGTATCATTAATATTATACTGTAGCTGGTATCATTAATATCTTATACTGTAGCTGGTATCATTAATATCGTATACTGTAGCTGGTATCATTAATATCTTATACTGTAGTTGGTATCATTAATATCTTATACTGTAGCTGGTATCATTAATATGTTATACTGTAGCTGGTATCATTAATACCTTATACTGTAGTTGGTATCATTAATATCTTATACTGTAGCTGGTATCATTAATATTATACTGTAGCTGGTATCATTAATATTATACTGTAGCTGGTATCATTAATATCTTATACTGTAGCTGGTATCATTAATATCTTATACTGTAGCTGGTATCATTAATATCTTATACTGTAGCTGGTATCATTAATATCTTATACTGTAGCTGGTATCATTAATATCTTATACTGTAGCTGGTATCATTAATATCTTATACTGTAGCTGGTATCATTAATATCTTATACTGTAGCTGGTATCATTAATATCTTATACTGTAGCTGGTATCTTTAATATCTTATACTGTAGTTGGTATCATTAATATCTTATACTGTAGCTGGTATCATTAATATCTTATACTGTAGCTGGTATCATTAATATCTTATACTGTAGCTGGTATCATTAATATCTCATACTGTAGCTGGTATCATTAATATCTTATACTGTAGCTGGTATCATTAATATCTTATACTGTAGCTGGTATCATTAATATCTTATACTGTAGCTGGTATCTTTAATATCATTAATATCATACTGTAGCTGGTATCATTAATATCTTATACTGTAGTTGGTATCATTAATATCTTATACTGTAGCTGGTATCATTAATATCTTATACTGTAGCTGGTATCTTTAATATCATTAATATCATACTGTAGCTGGTATCATTAATATCTTATACTGTAGTTGGTATCATTAATATCTTATACTGTAGCTGGTATCATTAATATCTTATACTGTAGCTGGTATCATTAATATCTTATACTGTAGCTGGTATCTTTAATATCATATACTGTAGCTGGTATCATTAATATCATACTGTAGCTGGTATCATTAATATCATACTGTAACTGGTATCATTAATATCATACTGTAGCTGGTATCATTAATATCTTATACTGTAGCTGGTATCATTAATATTTATTTCAACCCTGGGGAGATGAAAGGTATGGTTACCGCCATTTTCCTACATTGGCTCATGAGTGATATTTATTCATGTTTCCCGCAAATACTTTAACTTAGAATCTAAACCAGATCACAATTGTGCTAGAAATAGCAGTTAAATTCCCTTCAAATCATACCCTACTATAAAACAACAAAAAAAACTCAGAAAGATAGGATGTCCACAGCTGGTATAGGTCTGATCAAGACTAGGAACTAAACAACAACCCCAAACCTACCAACTCTCATCTACATGTGTCACCACCACTATCAACTTAATAATTATGTTTTAGTTAGTCATAGATTTACAAAACAAACAAATGCAGAGAATCTTTGATGTCGGTAACTTAGATTATTATATTGTTTGAAAAGGGAATATTTTACTTTCCTCATGAATAACTGTTTTCAGTTAAAGGATATCTAGAAACAAATTGAGGATCAGTTTTCAGGACAGTTTAGAGAATCAGCCATTTACAATAGATATATTGATCCAAAGTCCTGATGCAATCAACATGATGTTGCTTGATAAATTTTACATGAATTTTATATCTTTGAAAAATGTTTCCTTATAACTAACAATCACCAAAAATCAATTCCAATCACTCTTTTGTAGCAATATTTCTATTGAGATCTTCTGCCTATGTTTATTAAGTAATATTGAAAATTAGCAATAATTTAAAAGTGTTTATTTAGTAAAATAACCAATTTCCGTTATTAAGCTGGTATTTAGAATATAACTTAAAAGTTCTTATATAAAATTATGAGTGGTAATTAGAATTCAAAGTAGAATGATTTAAATATGTTTTGTCATGGACCAGATGTTCTTAGGCAGGTTTATATCAAAAGAGTTAATGAGTTGCAATACCCCTTCTCCAAGTATCCATTCTAATCCAGGGTCTCCTCATCCTGTTGAAGGAACCCCTCCACCACTTTCTATTTGGTCATGTATTTAGGTGTGTAGCCATACTCATCCCACTTGACCAATTGTGGGTTGGTGAGCTATTTAATAGGTAGGGTGGATGGCTGTTGACTCAGAGGAGTTCATCTGCCCTTTTAACAACTTTTATGTTGGGGGAACCAGTTTAGTGACCGACCACTCCAGGTTGTACTGGATTACATGGTTACTTAATAATTTTCAATATTACTTAAACATAGTCAGAAGATCTCAATAGAAATATGGCTACAAAAGAGTTGATTGGAATTGATTTTTAGCTGATTGTTGGTTATAAGGAAACATTTTTTAAACATAAAATTTATGTAAAATGTTTCAAGCAACATCATATACAATTTGACATTAAAATTAACACAACTTTTCACATAGAGATTAGCATATTATGTTATGAAAACTGCAGCTAATAACAGCCAAATCCCACCGTAACATCTTTTTTAAAAAAACGATAAGTTGGATAATATAGTACCAGAAATATAGGTTGGATATAATATAGTGCCAGAAATATAAGTTGGATATAATATAGTGCCAGAAATATAAGTTGGATATAATATAGTGCCAGAAATATAAGTCGGATATAATATAGTGCCAGAAATATAAGTTGGATATAATATAGTGCCAGAAATATAAGTTGGATATAATATAGTGCCAGAAATATAAGTCGGATATAATATAGTGCCAGAAATATAAGTTGGATATAATATAGTGCCAGAAATATAGGTTGGGTATAATATAGTGCCAGAAATATAAGTTGGATAATATAGTGCCAGAAATATAGGTTGGATATAATATAGTGCCAGAAATATAAGTTGGGTATAATATAGTGCCAGAAATATAAGTTGGGTATAATATAGTGCCAGAAATATAAGTTGGGTATAATATAGTGCCAGAAATATAAGTTGGATATAATATAGTGCCAGAAATATAAGTTGGATATAATATAGTGCCAGAAATATAGGTTGGATATAATATAGTGCCAGAAATATAGGTTGGGTATAATATAGTGCCAGAAATATAAGTTGGGTATAATATAGTGCCAGAAATATAGGTTGGATATAATATAGTGCCAGAAATATAGGTTGGATATAATATAGTGCCAGAAATATAGGTTGGGTATAATATAGTGCCAGAAATATAAGTTGGATATAATATAGTGCCAGAAATATAAGTTGGATATAATATAGTGCCAGAAATATAAGTTGGATATAATATAGTGCCAGAAATATAGGTTGGATATAATATAGTGCCAGCAATATAAGTTGGGTATAATATAGTGCCAGAAATATAGGTTGGATATAATATAGTGCCAGAAATATAAGTTGGATATAATATAGTACCAGCAATATAGGTTGGATATAATATAGTGCCAGAAATTTAAGTTGGATATATTATAATGCCAGAAATATAAGTTGGATATAATATAATGCCAGAAATATAAGTTGGATATAATATAGTGCCAGAAATATAAGTTGGATATAATATAGTACCAGAAATATAGGTTGAATATAATATAGTGCCAGAAATATAAGTTGGATATAATATAGTGCCAGAAATATAAGTTGGATATAATATAGTGCCAGAAATATAAGTTGGGTATAATATAGTGCCAGAAATATAAGTTGGATATAATATAGTGCCAGAAATATAAGTTGGATATAATATAGTGCCAGCAATATAGGTTGGATATAATATAGTGCCAGAAATATAAGTTGGATATAATATAGTGCCAGAAATATAAGTTGGATATAATATAGTGCCAGAAATATAAGTTGGATATAATATAGTGCCAGAAATATAAGTTGGATATAATATAGTGCCAGCAATATAGGTTGGATATAATATAGTGCCAGAAATATAAGTTGGATATAATATAGTGCCAGAAATATAAGTTGGATATAATATAGTGCCAGAAATATAAGTTGGATATAATATAGTGCCAGAAATATAAGTTGGGTATAATATAGTGCCAGAAATATAAGTTGGGTATAATATAGTGCCAGAAATATAGGTTGGATATAATATAGTGCCAGAAATATAAGTTGGGTATAATATAGTGCCAGAAATATAAGTTGGATATAATATAGTGCCAGAAATATAAGTTGGATATAATATAGTGCCAGAAATATAAGTTGGGTATAATATAGTGCCAGAAATATAGGTTGGATATAATATAGTGCCAGAAATATAGGTTGGATATAATATAGTGCCAGAAATATAGGTTGGATATAATATAGTGCCAGAAATATAAGTTGGATATAATATAGTGCCAGAAATATAAGTTGGATATAATATAGTGCCAGAAATATAAGTTGGATATAATATAGTGCCAGAAATATAAGTTGGATATAATATAGTGCCAGAAATATAAGTTGGGTATAATATAGTGCCAGAAATATAAGTTGGATATAATATAGTGCCAGAAATATAAGTTGGATATAATATAGTGCCAGAAATATAAGTTGGGTATAATATAGTGCCAGAAATATAAGTTGGATATAATATAGTGCCAGAAATATAAGTTGGGTATAATATAGTGCCAGAAATATAAGTTGGGTATAATATAGTGCCAGAAATATAAGTTGGATATAATATAGTGCCAGAAATATAAGTTGGGTATAATATAGTGCCAGAAATATAAGTTGGATATAATATAGTGCCAGAAATATAAGTTGGGTATAATATAGTGCCAGAAATATAAGTTGGATATAATATAGTGCCAGAAATATAGGTTGGATATAATATAGTGCCAGAAATATAAGTTGGATATAATATAGTGCCAGAAATATAAGTTGGGTATAATATAGTGCCAGAAATATAAGTTGGGTATAATATAGTGCCAGAAATATAAGTTGGGTATAATATAGTGCCAGAAATATAGGTTGGATATAATATAGTGCCAGAAATATAAGTTGGATAATATAGTGCCAGAAATATAAGTTGGATATAATATAGTGCCAGAAATATAAGTTGGATAATATAGTGCCAGAAACACTGACCACTCCCACAAAAAAAACAACAAAAAAACCCCCACATCATAGCTCTGCTGGATGAGGATTCCATTCATGGTCCTGTAACTCCTGGGGAGTCGTAGGGCCACCGTGTTGGCATACAGTGTTTTTAGGACATTTTAAAAACCTCTCCAGGTCTGAATACAGCAGATTTCTTCCAGAGAAAGATATAGAGGAAGAATTGACCCCAGGACTTGACTGGTACTTATTTATCGACTTTGAGTAAATAAAAGGCAAAGTTGACCTCGGCAGGATTTGAACTAAGAGACCCGAAACTAATACCACAAAGCAGTGTAACAATGTTCTAACGACTGTTGCTCCCTTGTGGATGAGAATTGTCCTGGAGCTAAATAACAAGATTTACAATATTCTCAATACAAAATTATTGATGATTTTCTGATAGTTTAAATGAACAAAAATGGCAGAATCATTTCCATTTCCAATGAAGTAGTGTTTATATTACTTCAGACATATCTAGGAGGTTGGGAAATGTTTAACTGGATGAGTTTAGTTGGGGTAACGCTGTTGTTGGAAGCTAGAATATCTAGAAATAAATAGATAAATAAATAAATAAGTTAAACAAGAGAATTCCAGACATGTTTGAATTAATTATTGACGTGCTAAGCGACATGTTTTTCTATAATGTAATTGTATTGTATTGTAATTGTATTGTATTGTAGTGTTGTGTAAATGTATATTAGTAGGCAAAGCTTAAGCCAAAGCAGCATATTTAATTAGCTAGGCTGAGAAATTATTTAAAAAAATGTCTTTACAATCTCTGCCTATTACAGAGGAATTGTAAAGGTATTTGTAGTGTATCCAATTACATATGAAGTGGTGGCTTAAACTTGTACAATAGCTTCATATATTATACAATATAACTACAGTATCAAATATATTTTATATTTGTAGTGTATTCAATTGCATACGAAGAGGTGGTTTAAACTTGTACAATAGCTTTATATATTATACAGTATAACTACAGTATCAAATATATTTGTAGCGTATTCATTATATACGAAGAGGTGGCTTAAACTTGTACAATAGCTTTATATATTGTATAGTATAACTAGTGTTATATATATTTTACATTATTCTGGATCTTTACATTCTGAGTTCAAATCCTACCGAGGTCAAATTTGCCTTTTATCCTCCATGGTCGATAAAATAAAGTACCAATCAAATACTGGAGCCAATTTAATCAATTTTATCTTACCCCCGAATTTTCTGGCCTACATTAGAAATCAGTATTTCTTTTATATCCTTACTGTTCTCATGAAAGGATACATATTTTAGATTGAAAACTATCGTTAGTACTAACCTCATCTTGGAGGCTGGGACACATAAGATGTCAACTATAGAAATCCAGAGAAAAATCTGATTTTACAAAACCTTAAATGTTTTGTTTTGTTTTCTGGATAGAAAGTGACTTTGAATAGAGTCATATTAAAAAAGTCTAATGTCTGGAGTCAGGAGGTTCATCAGGCCAGTACTTATCTCAGTTTTTGTGGTGTGAAGCGGGAGAGTACAAGACTTCCCTTGGACAGAACACCAGTCCATCACAGGGTTAAACCCCTAGCTATTGCTATTAGTACTCATTTTCAGCTGAGTATACTGAAGCAACATGAACTGAAGTGTTTTGCTCAAGAACACAATGCATAACCCAGTCCAGGAAATGAACCCACAACATTATGATAGTAAGTCCAACACCCTTACCACTAGGCCACACATCCCCACTATTAGAAGTTCATAAAATGGGAAACAAGATTAACTGGGGGAGCTAAATGCTGTTAAATGAATCATTGCAGGTTAATGGCTAGAAGGAAAATATGGGCAAGGAGTGAGTTCCTGAGAAAGATTGTAGCAAAATGTTTCATATGCTATGGTCAGGTCAGGCTTCTGTCTGCTACTGGTACCATGTAACCCAGTACAACCCGCTTCATGGTGGAGTGGTCAGTGACTAATTTTTGTTAAAGATTTTTGTTACATGACTGATTTTAATATAATTAATTTTTCCATTTATTAACTTCATCTTTTGATATGAAAAATGCTTTAACAATTTTGATACCAACCCACCCCAGAACCACGTTCTATGGAACAAAACATCTAAAGAGTTCCTATTTCAATTAAAATCTTCCAACATAAGTTTATATAGGAACATTTAACTACCATTTTTCCATGTTACCACAGGTTAGACGAGTTGTCCCATTGTGAGACAAGTGAGATCAGGTGACAGCATCTTGCTCATACAGAACTTTCTGGCATGAACTGGGTGTTTTTTATTGTGTCACCAACATGACCACTTGACAGGGTGGATTGGAAGCTTTTTGTTGTGTCACCAAAATGACCACCTTACAGGATGAATTGGGAGCTTTTTGTTGTGTCACCAACATGACCACTTGACAGGGTGGATTGGGAGCTTTTTGTTGTGTCACCAACATGACCACTTGACAGGGTGGATTGGGAGCTTTTTGTTGTGTCACCAACATGACCACTTGACAGGGTGGATTGGGAGCTTTTTGTTGTGTCACCAAAATGACCACCTTACAGGGTGGATTGGGTGTTTTTTGTTGTGTCACCAAAATGACCACCTTACAGGGTGGATTGGGAGCTTTTTGTTGTGTCACCAACATGACCACCTTACAGGATGAATTGGGAGCTTTTTGTTGTGTCACCAAAATGACCACCTAACAGGGTGGATTGGGTGTTTTTTGTTGTGTCACCAAAATGACCACCTTACAGGGTGGATTGGGAGCTTTTTGTTGTGTCACCAACATGACCACCTTACAGGATGGATTGGGAGCTTTTTGTTGTGTCACCAACATGACCACTTGACAGGGTGGATTGGGTGTTTTTTATTGTGTCACCAACATGACCACCTTACAGGGTGGATTGGGTGTTTTTTATTGTGTCACCAACATGACCACTTGACAGGGTGGATTGGGTGTTTTTTGTTGTGTCACCAACATGACCACCTTACAGGGTGGATTGGGAGCTTTTTGTTGTGTCACCAACATGACCACCTTACAGGGTGGATTGGGAGCTTTTTGTTGTGTCACCAACATGACCACCTTACAGGGTGGATTGGGAGCTTTTTGCCTGCCTTCTATAATCTTATTAACAGTAAAGACATTTTATTTTAATATATTTGGCTAAAATTGAGTTCAAATCTCACCGGGGTCAACTTTACCTTTCATCCCTCCAGGGTTGATAAAATAAAATACCAGTTGTGTACTGAGGTTGATTTAATCAACTTTACTCTTTCCCCCAAATTAACTGGTCTTGTGTCTAAATTAGAAATCAACATGTTTGGCTAAAATAAGGCAGTGGATTAACAGACAAAACACCATGTTGTGAGTTCAAATTCTGCTGAGTTAGACTGTCTTTCATCTTTCCCGAGGAGCAGGGGTAGGTGGAATAAATCTAGCTGCCATCAACTGGGATTGATTTTATTGACCATACTCATTCTCAAAACATGGCATATGTCGATATTAAAAAATCAATGTATTTTGCTAAAATAAAATATAAATACACTGAATAATAGCAGAGTTAATTGAAGCTTATTTTTAGTGGCATCAGATCATTAGCTAGAGTAATTAGCTGAATCACACTTGAGATCAATTTATTGTCAATCACTGACAACTTGGGAGACATCTAGCTACTATATCAATGTATGTATGTATGTATGTACTGTCATATTAACTAAAGATACTTATCATCATCATTGTTTAACGTCCCTATTTCCACGCTAGCATGGGTTAGACAAATTGTGAGATAAGTCAAACCAGATGACTATGTCTTGCTCATACAGAATTATTGCTTGGTTTCTACAGTCAACCACATATACAGTGTGGACTGGGTGCTTTTTGTTGTGTCACCTACATGACCACTTTACAGTGTGGACTGGGTGCTTTTTGTCGTGACACCTACATGGCCACTTTTCAGTGTGGACTGGGTGCTTTTTGTCGTGACACCTACATGACCACTTTACAGTGTGGACTGCTTTTTGTTGTGATACCTACATGACCACTTTACAGTGTGGACTGGGTGCTTTTTGTCGTGACACCTACATGACCATTTTACAGTGTGGACTGCTTTTTGTTGTGATACCTACATGACCACTTTACAGTGTGGACTGGGTGCTTTTTGTTGTGACACCTACACAACCACTTTACAGGGTGGTAGGCTGGGTGCTTTTCTGTTGTCACCAACACAAGCACATTCTATAAAAAAAAATCAATAGCTAACAGTCACCACTTTCACCCTCAAAACAAACTCAGTATAAAAAAAATCTCAAAATAATTTATCTGGCATAATTATTATATTCAAGAGCAGTGTAGGTGGTATTTGGTTAGGTTTATGTTCCATGATCAAATCCTGTTCAGGCTAACTTTGTTTTTTATCTCTTTAGGGTTTAATAAAATACATCTCAGGCACTAGTTTTGATTCAATAACATAACCCTCCACTATAATTTGTGTGGAGACACCTGACCCAGTGGTAAGTGTGTTGGACTTACAATCATGTCATGGGTTCAATTCCTGGACTGAACTGTGTTGTGTTCTTGAGTAAAACACCGTCATTTCATATTGCTCCACTATACTCAGTTCAAAATGAGTACCAGTAATAGGGTTCAGAGACGTGCAACCAAGCGCATACCCTCCAGACACCTACCATACTCTGAACGCCTTGCTTCCCTGGGCATGGATTCATTGAAGCTCCGACGTCTGGCAATGGACTTATTAAACATCTCGCCAACAACAACCCTGAGCACCTTTTTGATCTCCATGTGTCTAACATGGAACAAACTACCTACATCAGTTGTTAGCTGTCGAGACACTGTATCCTTTAAGACACTCATGCTTCCCGAAATACGCCAAAACTACACCTGATGTACCCCTTCCATACACATGCACACATGTATATCATGACTCATGCACTGTTCATTTTCCTGATGTTTGTACATTACTCTATGTACTATACATACACTTTTTGCTGAGTTGTAGTGCACTGTAGATTGGCAGTATCAGTGGAGGGTCGGACGCCATGCTTTCCAGCATAGTTACGTCCCTTTACGATCTGAGTTCAAATCCCGCCGGGGTCGATAAAATAAAGTACCAGTAATGCACTGGGGAATTGCTGGCCTTGTGCCTAAAGTAGAAATAATAATAATTATTATTATTATAATCCAGTAAATGACTGATATCCTGTCCTGGATAAACACCTCTTATGTATAGTGCCATGTTAGTGCCACTGCTACCGCTATTATGTACAACGCCATGTTAGTGCCACTACCACCTCTATTATGTACAACACCATGCTAGTGCCAGTGCCACTTCTTATGTATAGTGCCATATTAGTGCCACTGCCAACTCTATTATATACAACGCCATGTTAGTGCCACTGTCAACTAGACTACATTATTTAAAGTGTGCTTTTAAGATGAGAAAGTTTTAGTTTGAGTAAGATTTTATTGCTATTTCTAACAGATAATAGTAGCTGTAATGGTGGCTTGTACTATGTGGTTGCTACAGATTATATGAAAGAAATAATAGTTATTATCATTACTATTCAAGTGTGTGAAACTTTAGTTTCCCAACCCAAAGTATTGAGTTCATTTGAAAGTCACATTTTTTATGTAATATTAGTCTAAAACAACAAAAAGTCTCAAGAGATAAAAATGTTAATTCAGTGAGAAAAATACTTTTTTCAAAATGTGAGAATTATAAAGAAAAGTGGTTATAAACAGGTAAGATTTGTGTTTAATGGGTCAGAAAAGAGAAACTTTTGGAAAATATGCAGGTTTTTCTTTTACTATTGTTGTGTGTGTTGGATTTCATTCTGTTTATAATGTGTAGAACAGGGTTCCTCACCCTCAGCAATATTGCCCTCCAGTGTAGAACAGGGTTCCTCACCCTCAGCAATATTGCCCTCCAGTATAGAACAGGGTTCCTCACCCTCAGCAATATTGCCCTCCAGTGTAGAACAGGGTTCCTCACCCTCAGCAATATTGCCCTCCAGTATAGAACAGGGTTCCTCACCCTCAGCAATATTGCCCTCCAGTATAGAACAGGGTTCCCCACCCTCAGCAATATTGCCCTCCAGTGTAGAACAGGGTTCCTCACCCTCAGCAATATTGCCCTCCAGTATAGAACAGGGTTCCTCACCCTCAGCAATATTGCCCTCCAGTGTAGAACAGGGTTCCTCACCCTCAGCAATGTTGCCCTCCAGTATAGAACAGGGTTCCTCACCCTCAGCAATATTGCCCTCCAGTGTAGAACAGGGTTCCTCACCCTCAGCAATATTGCCCTCCAGTATAGAACAGGGTTCCGCACCCTCAGCAATATTGCCCTCCAGTATAGAACAGGGTTCCTCACCCTCAGCAATGTTGCCCTCCAGTATAGAACAGGGTTCCTCACCCTCAGCAATATTGCCCTCCAGTATAGAACAGGGTTCCTCACCCTCAGCAATGTTGCCCTCCAGTATAGAACAGGGTTCCGCACCCTCAGCAATATTGCCCTCCAGTGTAGAACAGGGTTCCGCACCCTCAGCAATATTGCCCCCCCAGTCGGTCATATTGTCTACTGGTGGGCGATTTCAACTGTTGGATTAAACAAGTACAGAATATCCCTGTATGTGTATGTATCTGTGAGTGTGAGTGAGTGAGTGAGTGAGTGAGTGAGTGTGTGTGAGTAAGTGTGTATGTGTTTGTGTATGTGTGTATGTATGTATGTGTGTGTGTGTCAGCTTTCAGTATATAAATGTATGACTAGGCTTCAGAAAGAAAATAAGTTACA
Source organism: Eledone cirrhosa (assembly GCA_964016885.1). Lineage (NCBI taxonomy): Eukaryota > Metazoa > Mollusca > Cephalopoda > Octopoda > Eledonidae > Eledone > Eledone cirrhosa. The sequence continues at coordinate 435,623,868 of OZ024740.1, read as the reverse complement.
AGGGAGTTTATTTATAAACGAAGTCATCGTCTTGGTCAATATTTTTACACCAGGTTTTTACAAAGAGAACAATGCATTCTGGGTAATATTTGAAATATGTTATTTACATTAGAAATCTCTGCCAATAAATGAATCCACATTCATCTGTTTTTGATAAATTAGATTAAAAATGATCTTCCTGTGAAGGGGTTTGTCAGAGTGTAACGAGATCATTCCATCTCTCTTTAGAACTTTTAAAATATTAAAAAATAATGGTTTCTGATTTAGGCACGAGGTCAACAATTCTGGGGGAGCAGAAAGTCGATTAAGTCAACACCAGTGCGTTACTGGTACTTTATTTTATTGATCCTGTAAGGTTGAAAGGCAAAGTTAACTTCAGTGGGATTTGAATTCAGAATGTAAAGGGTCGCAACTATGTCACAAAGCATATTGTCAGGCACTCCACCGATACTGCCAATGTACTAACCTAAAAATATATCAACAAATAATACAGGCTCTGAGGTTAAGCTGATTGCTAACATCATGCCTAGGAGGTTAAGCTGATTGCTAACATCATGGCTAGGCGGCTAAGCTGATTGCTAACTTCATGGCTAGGTGGCTAAGCTGATTGCTAACTTCATGGCTAGGAGGTTAAGCTGATTGCTAACATCATGGCTAGGCGGCTAAGCTGATTGCTAACTTCATGGCTAGGAGGTTAAGCTGATTGCTAACTTCATGGCTAGGAGGTTAAGCTGATTGCTAACATCAGGGCTAGGCTGCTAAGCTGATTGCTAACTTCATGGTTAGGAGGTTAATCTGATTGCTAACATCATGGCTAGGAGGTTAAGCTGATTGCTAACATCATGGCTAGGAGATTAAGCTGATTGCTAACATCATGGCTAGGAGGTTAAGCTGATTGCTAACATCATAGTTAGGAGGTTAAGCTAATTGCTAAAATCATGGCTAGGAGGTTAAGCTGATTGCTAACTTCATGGCTAGGAGGTTAAGCTGATTGCTAACATCATGGCTAGGAGGTTAAGCTGATTACTAACATCATGGATAGGTTAAGCTGATTGCTAACTTCATGGCTAGGAGGTTAAGCTGATTGCTAACATCGTGGCTAGGAGGTTAAGCTGATTACTAACATCATGGATAGGAGGTTAAGCTGATTGCTAACATCGTGGCTAGGAGGTTAAGCTGATTGCTAACTACATGGCTAGGAGGATAAGCTGATTGCTAACATCATGGCTAGGCGGCTAAGCTGATTGCTAACATCATGGTTAGGAGGTTAAGCTGATTGCTAACATCATGGCTAGGAGGTTAAGCTGATTGCTAACATCATGGCTAGGTTAAGCTGATTGCTAACATCATGGCTAGGAGGATAAGCTGATTGCTAACATCATGGCTAGGAGGTTAAGCTGATTGCTAACATCATAGTTAAGAGGTTAAGCTAATTGCTAACATCATGGCTAGGAGGTTAAGCTGATTGCTAACATCATGGCTAGGAGGTTAAGCTGATTACTAACATCATGGATAGGAGGTTAAGCTGATTACTAACATCATGGATAGGAGGTTAAGCTGATTGCTAACATCGTGGCTAGGAGGTTAAGCTGATTGCTAACATCCTGGCTAGGCAGCTAAGCTGATTGCTAACTTCATGGCTAGGAGGTTAAGCTGATTGCTAACATCAGGGCTAGGCTGCTAAGCTGATTGCTAACTTCATGGTTAGGAGGTTAATCTGATTGCTAACATCATGGCTAGGAGGTTAAGCTGATTGCTAACATCATGGCTAGGAGATTAAGCTGATTGCTAACATCATGGCTAGGAGGTTAAGCTGATTGCTAACATCAGGGCTAGGCTGCTAAGCTGATTGCTAACATCATGGCTAGGAGGTTAAGCTGATTGCTAACTTCACGTCTAGGAGGTTAATCTGATTGCTAACATCAGGGCTATGAGGTTAAGCTGATTGCTAACTACATGGCTAGGAGGATAAGCTGATTGCTAACATCATGGCTAGGCGGCTAAGCTGATTGCTAACATCATGGTTAGGAGGTTAAGCTGATTGCTAACATCGTGGCTAGGAGGTTAAGCTGATTGCTAACATCGTGGCTAGGAGGTTAAGCTGATTGCTAACATCCTGGCTAGGCAGCTAAGCTGATTGCTAACATCATGGCTAGGAGGTTAAGCTGATTGCTAACATCACGGCTAGGAGGCTAAGCTGATTGCTAACTTCATGGCTGAGGTTAAGCTGATTGCTAACTTCATGGCTAGGAGGTTAAGCTGATTGCTAACTTCATTGCTAGGAGGTTAAGCTGATTGCTAACAGCATGGCTAGGTGGTTAAGCTGATTTCTAACATCATGTCTAGGAGGTTAAGCTGATTGCTAACTTCACGTCTTGGGGGTTAAGCTGATTGCTAACATCAGGGATATGAGGTTAAGCTGATTGCTAACTTCGTGGCTAGGAGGGTAAGCTGATTGCTAACATCATGGCTAGGCGGCTAAGCTGATTGCTAACATCATGGTTATGAGGTTAAGCTAATTGCTAACATCATGGCTAGGAGGTTAAGCTGATTGCTAACATCATGGCTAGGAGGTTAAGCTGATTGCTAACATCATGGCTAGGAGGATAAGCTGATTGCTAACATCATGGCTAGGAGGTTAAGCTGATTGCTAACATCATAGTTATGAGGTTAAGCTGATTGCTAACATCATGGCTAGGGGGTTAAGCTGATTGCTAACTTCATGGCTAGGAGGTTAAGCTGATTGCTAACTTCATGGCTAGGAGGTTAAGCTGATTGCTAACATCGTGGCTAGGAGGTTAAGCTGATTGCTAACTTCATGGCTAGGAGGTTAAGCTGATTGCTAACATCGTGGCTAGGAGGTTAAGCTGATTGCTAACATCATGGGTAGGCAGCTAAGCTGATTGCTAACATCATGGCTAGGAGGTTAAGCTGATTGCTTACATCAGGGCTAGGCGGTTAAGCTGATTGCTAACTTCATAGCTAGGAGATTAAGCTGATTGCTAACCTCATGGCTAGGAGGTTAAGCTGATTGCTAATTTCATGGCTAGGAAATTAAGCTGATTGCTAACTTCAGGGCTAGGAGGTTAAGCTGATTGCTAACATTATGGCTAGGCGGCTAAGCTGATTGCTAACAACATGGCTAGGCGGCTAAGCTGATTGCTAACATCATGGCTAGGGGGTTAAGCTGATTGCTAACTTCATGGCTAGGAGGTTAAGCCGATTGCAAACATCATGGCTAGGAGGTTAAGATGATTGCTAACTTCATGGCTAGGAGTTTAAGCTGATTGCTAACATTATGGCTAGGAGGTTAAGCTGATTGCTAACATCATGGCTAGGAGGCTAAGCTGATTGCTAACTTCATGGCTAGGAGGTTAAGATGATTGCTAACTTCATGGCTAGGAGGTTAAGCTGATGCTAACTTCATTGCTAGGAGGTTAAGCTGATTGCTAACAGCATGGCTAGGTGATTAAGCTGATTGCTAACATCATGACTAGGTGGTTAAGCTGATTGCTAATTCATCGCTCGGATGTTAAGCTGATTGCTAACTTCATGGCTAGGAGGCTAAGCTGATTGCTAACTTCAGGGCTAGGAGGTTAAGCTGATTGCTAACATTATGGCTTGGCGGCTAAGCTGATTGCTAACATCAGGGCTATGAGGTTAAGCTGATTGCTAACATCATGGCTAGGAGGTTAAGCTGGTTGCTAACATCATGGCTAGGCGGCTAAGCTGATTGCTAACACCATGGCTAGGAGGTTAGCTGATTGCTAACTTCATGGCTAGGAGGTTAAGCCGATTGCAAACATCATGGCTAGGAGGTTAAGATGATTGCTAACTTCATGGCTAGGAGGTTACGCTGATTGCTAACATCATGGCTAGGAGGTTAAGCTGATTGCTAACATCATGGCTAGGAGGTTAAGCTGATTGCTAACATCATGGCTAGGAGGTTAAGCTGATTGCTAACATCATGGCTAGGAGGTTAAGCTGATTGCTAACTTCATGGCTAGGAGGTTAAGCTGATTGCTAACAGAAGGGCTAAAGGTTAAGCTGATTGCTAACATCAGGGCTAGGAGGTTAAGCTGATTGCTAACGTCAGGGCTAGGAGGTTAAGCTGATTGCTAACATCAAAGCTAGAAGGTTAAGCTGATTGCTAACATCAAAGCTAGAAGGTTAAGCTGATTGCTAACATCATGGCTAGGAGGTTAAGCTGATTGCTAACATCATGGTAAGGAGGTTAAGCTGATTGCTAACTTCATAGCTAGGAGGTTAAGCTGATTGCTAACATCATGGCTAGGAGGTTAAGCTGATTGCTAACATCATGGCTAGGAGGTTAAGCTGATTGCTAACTTCATGTCTAGGAGGTTAAGCTGATTGCTAACATCAGGGCTATGAGGTTAAGCTGATTGCTAACATCATGGCTAGGAGGTTAAGCTGGTTGCTAACATCATGGCTAGGCGGTTAAGCTGATTGCTAGCTTCATGGCTAGGAGGTTAAGCTGATTGCTAACATCATGGTTAGGCGGCTAAGCTGATTGCTAACACCATGGCTAGGAGGTAAGCTGATTGCTAACATCATGGCTAGGAGCGGAAGCTGATTGGTAACTTCATGGCTAGGAGGTTAAGCTGATTGCTAACATCATGGCTAGGCAGCTAGGCTGATTGCTAACATCAGGGGTAAGCGGCTAAGCTGAGTGCTAACTTCATGGCTAGGAGGTTAAGCTGATTGCTAACATCATGACTAGGAGGTTAAGCTGATTGCTAACATCATGGCTAGGAGTTTAAGCTGATTGCTAACATCATGGCTAGGAGGTTAAGCTGATTGCTAACATCATGGCTAGGAGGTTAGCTGATTGTTAACTTTATGGCTATGAGGTTAAGCTGAGTGCTAACATCAGGGCTAGGATGTTAAGCTAATTGCTAACATCAGGGCTAGGAGGTTAAGCTGATTGCTAACATCAGGGCTAGGAGGTTAAGCTGATTGCTAACATCAGGGCTAGGAGGTTAAGCTGATTGCTAACATCAGGGCTAGGAGGTTAAGCTGATTGCTAACTTCATGGCTAGTAGATTAAGCTGATTGCTAACTTCATGGCTAGGAAGTTAAGCTGATTGCTAACATCATGGCTAGGCGGCTAAGCTGATTGCTAACATCATGGCTAGGCGGCTAAGCTGATTGCTAACTTCATGGCTAGGAGGTTCTGCTGATTGCAAACATCAGGGCTAGGCGGGTAAGCTGATTGCTAACTTCATGGCTAGCAGGTTAAGCTGATTGCTAACATCATGGCTAGGAGGTTAAGCTGATTGCTACTATCATGGCTAGGAGGCTAAGCTGATTGCTAACTTCATGGCTATGAGGTTAAGCTGATTGCTAACATCATGGCTAGGAGGTTAAGCTGATTGCTAACAGCATGGCTAGGAGGTGAAGCTGATTGCTAACATCATGGCTAGGAGGTTAAGCTGATTGCTAACAACGTGGTTAGGACGTTAAGCTGATTGCTAACATCATGGTTAGGAGGTTAAGCTATTTGCTAACATCATGGCTAGGAGGTTAAGCTGATTGCTAACATCATGGCTAGGAGGTTAAGCTGGTTGTTAACATCATGGCTAGGCGGTTAAGCTGATTGCTAGCTTCATGGCTAGGAGGTTAAGCTGATTGCTAACATCATGGCTAGGCGGCTAAGCTGATTGCTAACATCATGGCTAGGCGGCTAAGCTGATTGCTAACTTCATGGATAGGAGTTTAAGCTTATTGCTAACTTCATGGTTAGGAGGTTAAGCTGATTGCTAACATCAGGGCTAGGCGGCTAAACTGATTGCTAACTTCATGGCTCGGAGGTTAAGCAGATTGCTAACATCATAGCTCGGAGGTTAAGCAGATTGCTAACATCATAGCTAGGAGGTTAAGCTGATTGCTACCATCATGGCTAGGAGGCTAAGCTGATTGCTAACTTCATGGTTAGGAGGTTAAGCTGATTGCTAACATCAGGGCCAGGCGGCTAAACTGATTGCTAACTTCATGGCTCGGAGGTTAAGCAGATTGCTAACATCATAGCTCGGAGGTTAAGCAGATTGCTAACATCATAGCTAGGAGGTTAAGCTGATTGCTACCATCATGGCTAGGAGGCTAAGCTGATTGCTAAGTTCATGGCTATGAGGTTAAGCTGATTGCTAACATCATGGCTAGGAGGTTAAGCTGATTGCTAACAGCATGGCTAGGAGGTTAAGCTGATTGATAACATCATGGCTAGGAGGTTAAGCTGATTGCTAACATCATGACTAGGAGGTTAAGCTGATTGCTAATTTCATGGCTAGGAGGTTAAGCTGATTGCTAACATCATGGCTAGGTGGTTAAACTGATTGCTAACAGCAATGCTAGGTGGTTAAGCTGATTGCTAACATCATGACTAGGAGGTTAAGCTGATTGCTAACAGCATGGCTAGGAAGTTAAGCTTATTGCTAACATCATGGCTAGGAGGTTAAGCTGATTGCTAACTTCATGGCTAGGAGGTTAAGCTGATTGCTAACATCATGGCTAGGAGGTTAAGCTGATTGCTAACTTCATGGCGAGGAGGTTAAGCTGATTGCTAACTTCATGGCTATGTGATTAATCTGATTGCTAACACCATGGCTAAGCGGTTTAGCTGATTGCTAACATCACGGCTAGGTGGTTAAGCTGATTGCTAACATTATGGCTAGGAGGTTAAGCTGATTGCTAACATCATGGCTAGGCGGCTAAGCTGATTGCTAACTTCATGGCTAGGAGGTTAAGCTGATTGCTAACATCATGGCTAGGAGGTTAAGCTGATTGATAACATCATGGTTAGGAGGTTAAGCTGATTGCTAACATCATGGTTAGGAGGTTAAGTTGATTGCTAACATCATGGCTAGGAGGTTAAGCTGATTGCTAACATCATGGCTAGGAGGTTAAGATGATTGCTAACTTCATGGCTAGGAGGTTAAGCTGATTGCTAACAGCATGGCTAGGTGGTTAAGCTGATTGCTAACAGCATGGCTAGGTGGTTAAGCTGATTGCTAACATCGTGGCTAGGAGGTTAAGCTGATTGCTAACAGCATGGCTAGGAAGTTAAGCTTATTGCTAACATCATGGGTAGGTGGTTAAGCTGATTGCTAACATCATGGCTAGGAGGTTAAGCTGATTGCTAACATCATGGCTAGGAGGTTAAGCTGATTGCTAACTTCATGGGTAGGAGGTTAAGCTGATTGCTAACTTCATGGGTAGGTGGTTAAGCTTATTGCTAACAGCGTGGCTAGGTGGTTAATCTGATTGCTAACTTCATGGGTAGGAGGTTAAGCTGATTGCTAACTTCATGGGTAGGAGGTTTAGCTGATTGCTAACATCATGGCTAGGAGATTAAGCTGATTACTAACTTCATGGGTAGGAGGTTAAGCTGATTGCTAACTTCATGCGTAGGTGGTTAAGCTTATTGCTAACAGCGTGGCTAGGTGGTTAAGCTGATTGCTAATTTCGTGGCTAGGTTAAGCTGATTGCTAACTTCATGGCTAGGAGGTTAAGCTGATTGCTAACATCATGGCTAGGAGGTTAAGCTGATTGCTACCATCATGGCTAGGAGGTTAAGCTGATTGCTAACTTCATGGGTAGGAGGTTAAGCTGATTGCTAACTTCATGGGTAGGTGGTTAAACTTATTGCTACCAGCATGGCTAGGTGGTTAAGCTGATTGCTAACTGCATGGCTAGGCGGCTCAGCTGATTGCTAACATCTTGGCTAGGCGGTTAAGCTGATTGCTAACATCATGGATAGGAGTTCAAACATTATTAATGGTCATGTTAGGGGGCTCATTTCACAGTCAGGTGGTTCTGTTGTTCGATTCCACAGCACAACATTTCAGACAGGTTTTATCACAACCTCAGTTGACAAATAGCTTTTGAGTGACATTTGGTAGATGTAAACTATGCAGAAGACTGTGTCTGTGTGTTTAGGAGACAAACATGCCTAGAGGCTCATCAGGCCATTGCTTATCCAGTTTCCGCAACTGAGAGTACAAGACTCCTGGATAGGACACTAGTCCATCACAGGGTTAACCCCCCCCCCCAGTTATTGCTGGTACTCATTTTCAGCTGAGTATACTGGAGCAATGAAATGAAGGGTTTTGCTCAAGAACACAACACAACCCAGTCCAGGAACCGAACCCACATCATAATACTAAGTCCAACACCCTTACCACTACACCACACACCCCTCCACAGAACACCCTTACCACTACACCACACTCCCTCTACAGAGCACCCTTACCACTAGACTACACCACACACCCCTCCACAGAACACCCTTACCACTACACCACACCACACACTCCTCCACAGAACACCCTTACCACTACACCACACCCCTCCATAAAACACACTTACCACTACACCACACACCCCTCTACAGAGCACCCTTACCACTACACCACACCCTTACCACTACACCACACACCCCTCCACAGAACACCCTTACCACTACACCACACACCCCTCCACAGAACACCCTTACCACTACACCACACCCTTACCACTACACCACACACCCCTCCACAGAACACCCTTACCACTACACCACACACCCCTCCACAGAACACCCTTACCACTACACCACACACCCCTCCACAGAACACCCTTACCACTACACCACACCCTTACCACTACACCACACACCCCTCCACAGAACACCCTTACTACTAGACTACACCACACACCCCTCCACAGAACACCCTTACTACTAGACTACACCACACACCCCTCCACAGAACACCCTTACTACTAGACTACACCACACACCCCTCCACAGAACACCCTTACCACTACACCACACACCCCTCCACAGAACACCCTTACCACTACACCACACACCCCTCTACAGAACACCCTTACCACTACACCACACCCCTCCACAGAACACCCTTACCACTACACCACACACCTCCACAGAACACTCTTACCACTACACCACACACCTCCACAGAACACTCTTACCACTACACCACACACCTCCACAGAACACCCTTACCACTACACCACACCCCTCCACAGAACACCCTTACCACTACACCACACCCCTCCACAGAACACCCTTACCACTACACCACACCCCTCCACAGAACACCCTTACCACTACACCACACACCTCCACAGAACACTCTTACCACTACACCACACACCTCCACAGAACACTCTTACCACTACACCACACACCTCCACAGAACACCCTTACCACTACACCACACACCTCCACAGAACACCCTTACCACTAGACCACACCCCTCCACAGAACACCCTTACCACTACACCACACCCCTCCACAGAACACTCTTACCACTAGACCACACCCCTCCACAGAACACCCTTACCACTACACCACACCCCTCCACAGAACACCCTTACCACTATACCACACCCCTCCACAGAACACCCTTACCACTAGACCACACCCCTCCACAGAACACCCTTACCACTACACCACACCCCTCCACAGAACACCCTTACCACTATACCACACCCCTCCACAGAACACCCTTACCACTAGACCACACCCCTCCACAGAACACCCTTACCACTACACCACACCCCTCCACAGAACACTCTTACCACTAGACCACACCCCTCCACAGAACACCCTTACCACTACACCACACCCCTCCACAGAACACCCTTACCACTATACCACACCCCTCCACAGAACACCCTTACCACTAGACCACACCCCTCCACAGAACACCCTTACCACTACACCACACCCCTCCACAGAACACTCTTACCACTAGACCACACCCCTCCACAGAACACCCTTACCACTACACCACACCCCTCCACAGAACACCCTTACCACTACACCACACCCCTCCACAGAACACCCTTACCACTACACCACACCCCTCCACATAACACCCTTACCACTACACCACACCCCTCCACAGAACACCTCCACAGAACACTCTTACCACTAGACCACACCCCTCCACAGAACACCCTTACCACTACACCACACCCCTCCACAGAACACCCTTACCACTACACCACACCCCTCCACATAACACCCTTACCACTACACCACACCCCTCCACATAACACCCTTACCACTACACCACACCTCCACACAATGAAGACCCCCAACAAACAGTACTTTACAAAGTCCCCTCCACTGAGTCAGACAATGTCTTGTTAACACTACCAGTAAACAGGTTTATTAGAAATTTGTAACCAATTTGACATAAAAGTAAAAATATAGTAAAAGACAGGATGGTCACAGCTGGAACCTCTTGTAGGTCGAATTACTGTTGACTTAATGTTAAACAGCAACATTAATAAGTGGTTAACTTAAGGTCAACCAGATAGAAGTTAGAATAAAGTCCAACAAAAACAAAAAATACCTTAGACAATAAGTTTGAAATCTGAGAGAATGGAGAGGAGTTCCAGCTAGGTTTTCTCCTGTAAATCTCCATATGGTTTAAATACACAAGTCTCTAGTATCCAAATGGCTGTCAGCAGAAGGGAACCTAGGAGCCATGACCTAGATGTGGTTCAGACCCCTGAGAGTGTAAGAAGTTAAGGGCCAAAATATTTGCGACAAGTGGAGAGATGTCGTACCGAGAACGACCCATCCAACCCATGCAAGTGTAGCAAAGTGGACGTACAGCTGGAGAGATGTTGTGCTGAGAAGGACCTGTCCAACCCATGCAAGTGTAGCAAAGTGGACGTACAGCTGGAGAGATGTTGTGCTGAGAAGGACCTGTCCAACCCATGCAAGTGTAGCAAAGTGGACGTACAGCTGGAGAGATGTTGTGCTGAGAAGGACCTGTCCAACCCATGCAAGTGTGGCAAAGTGGACGTACAGCTGGAGAGATGTTGTGCTGAGAAGGACCTGTTCACTTTGCTACACTTGCTCATGCAAGTGTAGCAAAGTGGACGTAAAAACGATGATGATAATGATGATGATGATGAATTTGTTTACTATTTTAATTTTACAAAGATATTTTATTTCAAAAAAGAGGAAAAGAAAAGAATCACCAATGAAAGAAAGAGAGAGGTGAAGAGAGACAACACCCCAGTCTGGGTGGTGCCTTACCCATGCCCTACAGACAAAATAACAAAGGTATTACCACAGAGAATGACCTGTTGTAACCCCACTTCACAGGGCTCCCCCGTCTTTCCAATTTACATAAACAGCAAATCAAGAATTTTTTTTTAAATAAGCTGATAATTGTGACTTTTAGCCATATCTATTCCTCAGTTATGTAAACGGACTTCCACCTTCCTCAGCCTCTTTATAACCTTGTTATATAATATACATATGGAGGTGCATGGCTTAGTGGTAATGGTGTTGGAGTTATGATCAGTCATGGGTTGTGTTGTGTTCTTAAGCAAAACACTTCACTTTGCTCAGTATACTCAGCTGAAAATGAGTACCAACAATAGCTGGGGTTTAACCCTGCGATCGACTGGTGTCCTGTCCAGGGGGAGTCTTGTACTCTCTGCCATATAAAGTCTCTGGGCTCGAGACAGACTTTTAGATAACACTAGACCACCTGTGAACCGTTGGGTCATGTTCACTTAAAAATATTCTTAAATAATTAAAATATACACAGACATGTATATAATGTGAAATGAAACTGGAAGGCCTATATTTATACATGTGTGTATGTATATATATAAATGCGTGTGTGTGTGTATATACATATATATATATGTATGTGTGTGTGTATATATTTATATGAGGGTGTCTGATCTATATACACTGGTCATAGACACACACACATATACACAACACCACCACCAGCTCTCTTCCATCCTCCTTCTCTGTCTCCTTTCCCTCTCTCTAAGTCTCTCAATCTACTCCGTCACAACCACTCTCTCTCTTTCTCTCTATCCGTCTTTCTCTCTGTTTATGAAGGTACCCAGAAAAACCCTGTATCTCGGGAACCCGTGCTCCGATTTAGGCGAGACTTGTTTTATTCCATTTGTACTCCCATTTCAGAGTCAACTTCCTTTCAAAGTATTTTCCCAATATGCGCTGTTTTGGCTGTATTACATTACAGACAAGCAATCAGAGTTTTAGTAGTATATAGATAAATAGATAGCTTTCAAATATATTCTCTGAAGAAACTGTACTTAATAATATTGAGTTAAAGATAAAGCTTCTTATTTTCAGAGACAAAAAAAAATATAATTCATTTCATCATCATCATCATCATCTTCGTTTAACGTCCATTTTCCACACTAGCATGGGTTAGACGTGAGTTGTCCCACTTGAGGCCAGGTTGGTCGGGTGACCGTGTCTCGCTTATATAGGCCTATCTGGCAGGTTTCCTACGGTTGGATGCCCTTCCTAACACCAACCACATTTACAGTGTGGAATTGGGAACTTTTTACCGTGTTATCTACACGACCACATTACAGCATGGACTGTGTTTTTTTCTCGTGACACCTAGACAATCTCGATCTCATTTATCTCATTTAATTGGACTGGATGTTGTGGTACCAACTTTATAGAGAGAGGGTGGTGTTGGTGGGAGTGGGAGGATAGGGTGGGGGTAGTGCATTGGGGTGTATATTTGGTTAAGAGGTGCCTACTGACTGTAGGTTTCGCTTTGTACATATGCAAGGCGGGTCTTCTGTATTATTGCGTAGCGCCAAAGATCTCGGTCCAGTGACATTGTCTTAGAGAGGTGTAAGGTCGGAATTTATCAGATCGTCCCAGGTTTTTCTGGGTCTACCTACTCCGTAAGTACCATCAATTTTGATTGCCCTGCACTTTTTTATACAGCTGTCGTCTTTCATGCGCATCACGTGACCATACCAACGTAGTCTTCTCTCGTTGGTATGTCCACGTGATGCGCATGAAAGACGACAGCTGTATAAAAAAAGTGCAAATTAATAAAATATTTTCTGTTGTAAAAGATGGGGGTGGGGGGACGAAAATAAAAAAAGGATAAAGTATAAAATTAATACACACGCACACATACATACCTATACACGCACACACACACATACACACAGAAATTGATTCATACCTATTTATCTATGTATATAGTCAAATATCTTTTTATAGTCCTCTGAGTCAGTGAGAACTTGTGTGTGTATCTGTCTGTATGTGTGTGTGCATGTGTGTATGTGTGCATGTGTGTATGTGTGTTCTTTCTCTTAATTTCGAATATATTTTTGACCGGCCACCTTCCTAGTGGCAAGGTTGTAAAAGAAAAGAAATTGTCATCCTCTGAATAGCAAGAATGTTTTGCAAATTTTGAAGGTGCCAGATATCGCAGCCATTTGTAGTCCATGAATTAGGGAGCTGCGCTCTTTGTCCGCAAATCCAAGTTCAGTCATACTTTGGTCCAAGCGGGTTGGTGTATAACCCGTAGCTCCAATAATGATGGGTATGAAACTAAAGGTGTATCTTGGATACTGGATTTGTAAACTCCTCATCAATGGTCCGTAGATGTCCTCCTTCTCCTGTATTTTTCTGACAACGTTTACATCAAGTGGGCAGCTGATCTCCACAACAGAACATGTTTTCAATGTGTGGTCCCAAACAACAATATCAGGCCGGTTGTGCTTTAATTTGGTGCCAGTTTTTATTTTCAGGTTCCACCAGTATTCCTTAGTGCCATCTGTCTCAATATATTCTTCCTCGTTTGTTGTTAATTTTGTTTTCCGAAGTGCGTTCCAGATGGTTCTAGCTATCCCATCGTGTCTCATGGGGAGGTAGTAGAGAGATGACATTCTTTCGCAGCTGGCAACAATGTGGCTTACATCCTCGATTTTTGTTTTACATAGCCTACATTTATTGTCAGCTGATGGCCCTCCCCTTTTGTGCAGCAGATATTTGGTAGGGAGTTCTTGTTCCTGTATTGCATAGAGATATCCATCAAGGTGTGATGTCATAAACTTGTCGGAACTCCATGCCAGGCTTTTTGAGTGGTTTATCCCTCTATGGTCTGTGTTTTACGTCTCAAGTATCCATGCACAACCTTTTCTGTAAATTGGTCAATTTTTTCATCTTGTTTGAACATTGAATAGGATCTTCCGATTTCTCTGGGTGAGAGATTTATATCAGGCTTTATTCCAGGCTTTATTCCATATCTCTTTATTCCAGGCTTTATTCCATATCAGGCTTTATTCCAGGCTTTATTCCATATCAGGCTTTATTCCATATCAGGCTTTATTCCATATCTCTTTATTCCAGGCTTTATTCCATATCTCTTTATTCCAGGCTTTATTCCATATCAGGCTTTATTCCAGGCTTTATTCCATATCTCTCCTCCAGATCAGTCGCTATTCTAATGATGTTTTTTTCTTCATGCTGTGTATGTATGTGGAGGTAAGTATGTATGTGTAGGTAAGTATATGTGTGTGTGTGTAAGTATGTGATTGATTGTAGAGCAAGAGGTAGCTGTAGAGCAAGAGGTAGTTGTAGAGCGAGAGGTAGTTGTAGAGTGAGAGGTAGCTGTAGAGTGAGAGGTAGCTGTAGAGTGAGAGGTAGCTGTAGAGTGAGAGGTAGCTGTAGAGTGAGAGGGAGTTGTAGAGTGAGAGGTAGTTGTAGAGTGAGAGGTAGTTGTAGAGCGAGAGGTAGTTGTAGAGCGAGAGGTAGTTGTAGAGCGAGAGGTAGTTGTAGAGTGAGAGGGAGTTGTAGAGCGAGAGGTAGTTGTAGAGTGAGAGGTAGTTGTAGAGTGAGAGGTAGTTGTAGAGTGAGAGGTAGTTGTAGAGTGAGAGGTAGTTGTAGAGTGAGAGGTAGTTGTAGAGTGAGAGGTAGTTGTAGAGTGACAGGTAGCTATAGAGTGAGAGGTAGTTGTAGAGTGAGAGGTAGCTATAGAGTGAGAGGTAGTTGTAGAGCGAGAGGTAGTTGTAGAGTGAGAGGTAGTTGTAGAGTGAGAGGTAGCTGTAGAGTGAGAGGTAGCTGTAGAGTGAGAGGTAGCTGTAGAGTGAGAGGTAGCTGTAGAGCGAGAGGTAGTTGTAGAGTGAGAGGTAGTTGTAGAGCGAGAGGTAGTTGTAGAGTGAGGTAGTTGTAGAGTGAGAGGTAGTTGTAGAGTGAGAGGTAGTTGTAGAGTGAGAGGTAGTTGTAGAGTGAGAGGTAGTTGTAGAGCGAGAGGTAGTTGTAGAGTGAGAGGTAGTTGTAGAGCGAGAGGTAGCTGTAGAGTGAGAGGTAGTTGTAGAGTGAGAGGTAGTTGTAGAGCGAGAGGTAGCTGTAGAGTGAGAGGTAGTTGTAGAGTGAGAGGTAGTTGTAGAGGGACAGGTAGTTGTAGAAGGACAGGTAGTTGTAGAGTGAGAGGTAGTTGTAGAGTGAGACGGAGTTGTAGAGTGACAGGTAGTTGTACAGTGACAGGTAGTTGTAGAGTGACAGGTAGTTGTAGAGTGAGAGGTAGTTGTAGAGTGAGAGGTAGTTGTAGAAGGACAGGTAGTTGTAGAAGGACAGGTAGTTGTAGAGTGAGAGGTAGCTGTAGAGTGAGAGGTAGTTGTAGAGTGACAGGTAGTTGTAGAGTGAGAGGTAGTTGTAGAGTGAGAGGTAGTTGTAGAGTGAAAGGTAGTTGTAGAGCGAGAGGTAGTTGTAGAGCGAGAGGTAGTTGTAGAGCGAGAGGTAGTTGTAGAGCGAGAGGTAGTTGTAGATCGAGAGGTAGCTGTAGAGTGAGAGGTAGTTGTAGGGTGAGAGGTAGTTGTAGAGGGACAGCTAGTTGTAGAGCAAGAGGTAGTTGTAGAGTGAGAGGTAGTTGTAGATCGAGAGGTAGTTGTAGATCGAGAGGTAGTTGTAGAGCGAGGGGTAGTTGTAGAGTGAGAGGTAGTTGTAGAGCGAGAGGTAGTTGTAGAGTGAGAGGTAGTTGTAGAGTGAGAGGTAGTTGTAGAGTGAGAGGTAGTTGTAGAGTGACAGGTAGCTGTAGATCGAGAGGTAGTTGTAGAGCGAGGGGTAGTTGTAGAGTGAGAGGTAGTTGTAGAGTGACAGGTAGTTGTAGAGTGAGAGGTAGTTGTAGAGTGACAGGTAGTTGTAGAGTGAGAGGTAGTTGTAGAGTGACAGGTAGTTGTAGAGTGAGAGGTAGTTGTAGAGTGAGAGGTAGCTATAGAGTGAGAGGTAGTTGTAGAGTGAGAGGTAGCTATAGAGTGAGAGGTAGTTGTAGAGCGAGAGGTAGTTGTAGAGTGAGAGGTAGTTGTAGAGTGAGAGGTAGCTGTAGAGTGAGAGGTAGCTGTAGAGTGAGAGGTAGCTGTAGAGTGAGAGGTAGCTGTAGAGCGAGAGGTAGTTGTAGAGTGAGAGGTAGTTGTAGAGCGAGAGGTAGTTGTAGAGTGAGAGGTAGTTGTAGAGTGAGAGGTAGTTGTAGAGTGAGAGGTAGTTGTAGAGCGAGAGGTAGTTGTAGAGCGAGAGGTAGCTGTAGAGTGAGAGGTAGTTGTAGAGTGAGAGGTAGTTGTAGAGCGAGAGGTAGCTGTAGAGTGAGAGGTAGTTGTAGAGTGAGAGGTAGTTGTAGAGTGAGAGGTAGTTGTAGAGGGACAGGTAGTTGTAGAAGGACAGGTAGTTGTAGAGTGAAAGGTAGTTGTAGAGTGAGAGGGAGTTGTAGAGTGACAGGTAGTTGTAGAGTGACAGGTAGTTGTAGAGTGACAGGTAGTTGTAGAGTGAGAGGTAGTTGTAGAGTGAGAGGTAGTTGTAGAGGGACAGGTAGTTGTAGAAGGACAGGTAGTTGTAGAAGGACAGGTAGTTGTAGAGTGAGAGGTATCTGTAGAGTGAGAGGTATTTGTAGAGTGACAGGTAGTTGTAGAGTGAGAGGTAGTTGTAGAGTGAGAGGTAGTTGTAGAGTGACAGGTAGTTGTAGAGCGAGAGGTAGTTGTAGAGCGAGAGGTAGTTGTAGATCGAGAGGTAGCTGTAGAGTGAGAGGTAGTTGTAGAGTGAGAGGTAGTTGTAGAGGGACAGCTAGTTGTAGAGCAAGAGGTAGTTGTAGAGTGAGAGGTAGTTGTAGATCGAGAGGTAGTTGTAGATCGAGAGGTAGTTGTAGAGCGAGGGGTAGTTGTAGAGTGAGGGGTAGTTGTAGAGCGAGAGGTAGTTGTAGAGTGAGAGGTAGTTGTAGAGTGACAGGTAGCTGTAGATCGAGAGGTAGTTGTAGAGCGAGGGGTAGTTGTAGAGTGAGAGGTAGTTGTAGAGTGAGAGGTAGTTGTAGAGTGAGAGGTAGTTGTAGAGTGACAGGTAGTTGTAGAGTGAGAGGTAGTTGTAGAGTGACAGGTAGTTGTAGAGTGAGAGGTAGTTGTAGAGTGAGAGGTAGTTGTAGAGTGAGAGGTAGTTGTAGAGTGAGAGGTAGTTGTAGAGGGAGAGGTTGCTGTAGAGGGACAGGTAGTTGTAGAGTGAGAGGTAGTTGTAGAGTGAGAGGTAGTTGTAGAGTGAGAGGTAGTTGTAGAGTGACAGGTAGTTGTAGAGGGAGAGGTAGTTGTAGAGGGAGAGGTTGCTGTAGAGAGACAGGTAGTTGTAGAGTGAGAGGTAGTTGTAGAGTGAGAGGTAGTTGTAGAGTGAGAGGTAGTTGTAGAGTGAGAGGTAGTTGTAGAGTGAGAGGTTGCTGTAGAGGGACAGGTAGTTGTAGAGCGAGAGGTAGTTGTAGAGTTAGAGGTAGTTGTAGAGTTAGAGGTAGTTGTAGAGGGAGAGGTAGTTGTAGAGGGAGAGGTTGCTGTAGAGGGACAGGTAGTTGTAGAGTGAGAGGTAGTTGTAGAGTGAGAGGTAGTTGTAGAGTGAGAGGTAGTTGTAGAGTGAGAGGTAGTTGTAGAGTGAGAGGTAGTTGTAGAGTGACAGGTAGCTGTAAAGTTAGAGGTAGTTGTAGAGTGAGAGGTAGTTGTAGAGTGAGCGGTAGTTGTAGAGTGAGAGGTAGTTGTAGAGGGAGAGGTTGCTGTAGAGGGACAGGTAGTTGTAGAGTGAGAGGTAGTTGTAGAGTGAGAGGTAGTTGTAGAGTGAGAGGTAGTTGTAGAGTGACAGGTAGCTGTAAAGTTAGAGGTAGTTGTAGAGTGAGAGGTAGTTGTAGAGTGAGAGGTAGTTGTAGAGGGAGAGGTAGTTGTAGAGGGAGAGGTTGCTGTAGAGGGACAGGTAGTTGTAGAGTGAGAGGTAGTTGTAGAGTGAGAGGTAGTTGTAGAGTGACAGGTAGCTGTAAAGTTAGAGGTAGTTGTAGAGTGAGAGGTAGTTGTAGAGTGAGAGGTAGTTGTAGAGGGAGAGGTAGTTGTAGAGTGAGAGGTAGTTGTAGAGCAAGAGGTAGTTGTAGAGCGAGAGGTAGTTGTAGAGCGAGAGGTAGTTGTAGAGGGAGGTAGTTGTAGAGCGAGAGGTAGTTGTAGAGCGAGAGGTAGTTGTAGAGCGAGAGGTAGTTGTAGAGCGAGAGGTAGTTGTAGAGCGAGAGGTAGTTGTAGAGTTAGAGGTAGCTGTAGAGTGATAGGTAGCTGTAGAGTGAAAGGTAGTTGTAGAGGGACAGCTAGTTGCAGAGTGAGAGGTAGTTGTAGAGTGACAGGTAGCTGTAGAGTGAGAGGTAGTTGTAGAGTGACAGGTAGTTGTAGAGTGAGAGGTAGTTGTAGAGGGACAGGTAGCTGTAGAATGAGAGGTAGTTGTAGAGTGAGAGGTAGTTGTAGAGTGAGAGGTAGTTGTAGAGGGACAAGTAGTTGTAGAGTGAGAGATAGCTGTAGAGTGAGAGGTAGTTGTAGAGGGACAGCTAGTTGTAGAGTGAGAGGTAGCTGTAGAGTGAGAGGTAGCTGTAGAGTGAGAGGTAGTTGTAGAGTGACAGGTAGTTGTAGAGGGACAGGTAGCTGTAGAGTGAGAGGTAGTTGTAGAGTGAGAGGTAGTTGTAGAGTGAGAGGTAGTTGTAGAGGGACAGGTAGTTGTAGAGTGAGAGGTAGTTGTAGAGTGAGAGGTAGTTGTAGAGTGAGAGGTAGTTGTAGAGTGAGAGGTAGTTGTAGAGGGACAGGTAGTTGTAGAGGGATAGGTAGTTGTAGAGGGAGAGGTAGTTGTAGTGGGAGAGGTAGTTGTAGAGTGAGAGGTAGTTGTAGAGTGAGAGGTAGTTGTAGAGTGAGAGGTAGCTGTAGAGGGACGGGAGGCTGTAGAGTGAGAGGTAGCTGTAGAGTGAGAGGTAGTTGTAGAGTGAGAGGTAGTTGTAGAGGGAGAGGTAGTTGTAGAGGAAGAGGTAGTTGTAGAGGGAGAGATAGTTGTAGAGGGAGAGGTAGTTGTAGAGGGAGAGGTAGTTCTAGAGTGAGAGGTAGTTGTAGAGGGAGAGGTAGTTGTAGAGCAAGAGGTAGTTGTAGAGCGAGAGGTAGTTGTAGAGGGAGAGGTAGTCGTAGAGGGAGAGGTAGTTGTAGAGGGAGAGGTAGTTGTAGAGGGAGAGGTAGTTGTAGAGGGAGAGGTAGTTGTAGAGAGAGTTGTAGAGGGATAGGTAGTTGTAGAGCGAGAGGTAGTTGTAGAGGGAGAGGTAGTTGTAGAGTGACAGGTAGTTGTAGAGTGACAGGTAGTTGTAGAGTGAGAGGTAGTTGTAGAGGGACATGTAGTTGTAGAGTGACAGGTAGTTGTAGAGTGACAGGTAGTTGTAGAGTGACAGGTAGTTGTAGAGTGACAGGTAGTTGTAGAGTGACAGGTAGCTGTAGAGTGAGAGGTAGTTGTAGAGTGAGAGTTAGTTGTAGAGTGACAGGTAGTTGTAGAGTGAGAGGTAGTTGTAGAGTGAGAGGTAGCTGTAGAGTGAGAGGTAGTTGTAGAGTGAGAGGTAGTTGTAGAGGGAGAGGTAGTTGTAGAGTCAGAGGTAGTTGTAGAGGGAGAGGTAGTTGTAGAGTGAGAGGTAGTTGTAGAGGGACAGGTAGTTGTAGAGTGAGAGGTAGTTGTAGACTGAGAGGTAGTTGTAGAGGGAGATGTAGTTGTAGAGTGAGAGGTAGTTGTAGAGTGAGAGGTAGTTGTAGGCTGAGAGGTAGTTGTAGACTGAGAGGTAGTTGTAGAGTGAGAGGTAGTTGTAGAGGGAGAGGTAGTTGTAGAGTGAGAGGTAGTTGTAGAGTGAGAGGTAGTTATAGAGTGAGAGGTAGTTGTAGAGGGAGAGGTAGTTGTAGAGTGAGAGGTAGCTGTAGGGTGAGAGGTAGTTGTAGAGGGACAGCTAGTTGTAGAGTGAGAGGTAGTTGCAGAGTGACAGGTAGCTGTAGAGTGAGAGGTAGTTGTAGAGTGAGAGGTAGTTGTGGAGTGAGGGGTATTTGTAGAGTGAGAGGTAGCTGTAGAGTGAGAGGTAATCGTAGAGTGAGAGGTAGTTGTAGAGGGAGAGGTAGTTGTAGAGTCAGAGGTAGTTGTAGAGGGAGAGGTAGTTGTAGAGTGAGAGGTAGTTGTAGAGTGACAGGTAGTTGTAGAGTGAGAGGTAGTTGTAGAGTGACAGGTAGTTGTAGAGTGAGAGGTAGTTGTAGAGTGACAGGTAGTTGTAGAGTGACAGGTAGTTGTAGAGTGAGAGGTAGTTGTAGAGTGAGAGGTAGTTGTAGAGTGAGAGGTAGTTGTAGAGTGAGAGGTAGTTGTAGAGTGAGAGGTAGTTGTAGAGTGAGAGGTATTTGTAGAGTGAGAGGTAGCTGTAGAGTGAGAGGTAGCTGTAGAGTGAGAGGTAGTTGTAGAGTGAGAGGTAGTTGTAGAGTGACAGGTAGCTGTAGATCGAGAGGTAGTTGTAGAGCGAGAGGTAGTTGTAGAGTGACAGGTAGTTGTAGAGTGAGAGGTAGTTGTAGAGTGACAGGTAGTTGTAGAGTGAGAGGTAGTTGTAGAGTGACAGGTAGTTGTAGAGTGACAGGTAGTTGTAGAGTGAGAGGTAGTTGTAGAGTGAGAGGTAGTTGTAGAGTGAGAGGTAGTTGTAGAGTGAGAGGTAGTTGTAGAGGGAGAGGTTGCTGTAGAGGGACAGGTAGTTGTAGAGTGAGAGGTAGTTGTAGAGTGAGAGGTAGTTGTAGAGTGAGAGGTAGTTGTAGAGTGACAGGTAGTTGTAGAGGGAGAGGTAGTTGTAGAGGGAGAGGTTGCTGTAGAGGGACAGGTAGTTGTAGAGTGAGAGGTAGTTGTAGAGTGAGAGGTAGTTGTAGAGGGACAGGTAGTTGTAGAGCGAGAGGTAGTTGTAGAGTTAGAGGTAGTTGTAGAGTGACAGGTAGTTGTAGAGGGAGAGGTAGTTGTAGAGGGAGAGGTTGCTGTAGAGGGACAGGTAGTTGTAGAGTGAGAGGTAGTTGTAGAGTGAGAGGTAGTTGTAGAGTGAGAGGTAGTTGTAGAGTGAGAGGTAGTTGTAGAGTGAGAGGTAGTTGTAGAGTGACAGGTAGCTGTAAAGTTAGAGGTAGTTGTAGAGTGAGAGGTAGTTGTAGAGTGACAGGTAGTTGTAGAGGGACAGGTAGCTGTAGAGTGAGAGGTAGTTGTAGAGTGAGAGGTAGTTGTAGAGTGAGAGGTAGTTGTAGAGGGACAGGTAGTTGTAGAGTGAGAGGTAGTTGTAGAGTGAGAGGTAGTTGTAGAGTGAGAGGTAGTTGTAGAGTGAGAGGTAGTTGTAGAGTGAGAGGTAGTTGTAGAGGGACAGGTAGTTGTAGAGGGATAGGTAGTTGTAGAGGGAGAGGTAGTTGTAGTGGGAGAGGTAGTTGTAGAGTGAGAGGTAGTTGTAGAGTGAGAGGTAGCTGTAGAGGGACGGGAGGCTGTAGAGTGAGAGGTAGCTGTAGAGTGAGAGGTAGTTGTAGAGTGAGAGGTAGTTGTAGAGGGAGAGGTAGTTGTAGAGGAAGAGGTAGTTGTAGAGGGAGAGATAGTTGTAGAGGGAGAGGTAGTTGTAGAGGGAGAGGTAGTTCTAGAGTGAGAGGTAGTTGTAGAGGGAGAGGTAGTTGTAGAGCAAGAGGTAGTTGTAGAGCGAGAGGTAGTTGTAGAGTGAGAGGTAGTTGTAGAGGGAGAGGTAGTTGTAGAGGGAGAGGTAGTTGTAGAGGGAGAGGTAGTTGTAGAGAGAGTTGTAGAGGGATAGGTAGTTGTAGAGCGAGAGGTAGTTGTAGAGGGAGAGGTAGTTGTAGAGTGACAGGTAGTTGTAGAGTGACAGGTAGTTGTAGAGTGAGAGGTAGTTGTAGAGGGACAGGTAGTTGTAGAGTGACAGGTAGTTGTAGAGTGACAGGTAGTTGTAGAGTGACAGGTAGTTGTAGAGTGACAGGTAGTTGTAGAGTGACAGGTAGTTGTAGAGTGACAGGTAGTTGTAGAGGGACAGGTAGCTGTAGAGTGAGAGGTAGTTGTAGAGTGAGAGTTAGTTGTAGAGTGACAGGTAGTTGTAGAGTGAGAGGTAGTTGTAGAGTGAGAGGTAGCTGTAGAGTGAGAGGTAGTTGTAGAGTGAGAGGTAGTTGTAGAGGGAGAGGTAGT
Source organism: Eledone cirrhosa (assembly GCA_964016885.1). Lineage (NCBI taxonomy): Eukaryota > Metazoa > Mollusca > Cephalopoda > Octopoda > Eledonidae > Eledone > Eledone cirrhosa. The sequence continues at coordinate 435,601,559 of OZ024740.1, read as the reverse complement.
TGTAGAGTCAGAGGTAGTTGTAGAGGGAGAGGTAGTTGTAGAGTGAGAGATAGTTGTAGAGGGACAGGTAGCTGTAGAGGGACAGCTAGTTGTAGAGTGAGAGGTAGTTGTAGAGTGAGAGGTAGTTGTAGAGTGAGAGGTAGTTGTAGAGGGACAGGTAGTTGTAGAGGGACAGGTAGCTGTAGAGTGAGAGGTAGTTGTAGAGTGAGAGTTAGTTGTAGAGTGACAGGTAGTTGTAGAGTGAGAGGTAGTTGTAGAGTGAGAGGTAGCTGTAGAGTGAGAGGTAGCTGTAGAGGGACAGCTAGTTGTAGAGTGAGAGGTAGTTGTAGAGTGAGAGGTAGTTGTAGAGTGACAGGTAGCTGTAGAGTGACAGGTAGCTGTAGAGTGAGAGGTAGTTGTAGAGTGACAGGTAGTTGTAGAGTGAGAGGTAGTTGTAGAGTGAGAGGTAGTTGTAGAGTGACAGGTAGTTGTAGAGTGAGAGGTAGTTGTAGAGTGAGAGGTAGTTGTAGAGTGAGAGGTAGTTGTAGAGTGAGAGGTAGTTGTAGAGAGAGAGGTAGTTGTAGAGTGAGAGGTAGTTGTAGAGTGAGAGGTAGTTGTAGAGGGACAGCTAGTTGTAGAGTGAGAGGTAGTTGTAGAGTGAGAGGTAGTTGTAGAGTGAGAGGTAGTCGTAGAGTGAGAGATAGTTGTAGAGTGAGAGGTAGTTGTAGAGGGGCAGGTAGTTGTAAAGTGACGGGTAGTTGTAGAGTGAGAGGGAGTTGTAGAGTGAGAGGTAGTTGTAGAGTGACAGGTAGTTGTAGAGGGACAGCTAGTTGTAGAGTGAGAGGTAGTTGAAGAGTGACAGGTAGCTGTAGAGTGAGAGGTAGTTGTAGAGTGACAGGTAGCTGTAGAGTGAGAGGTAGTTGTAGAGTGAGAGGTAGTTGTAGAGTGAGAGGTAGTTGTAGAATGAGAGGTAGTTGTAGAGTGAGAGGTAGTTGTAGAGGGACAGGTAGCTGTAGAGTGAGAGGTAGTTGTAGACTGAGAGGTAGTTGTAGAGTGAGAGGTAGTTGTAGAGTGAGAGGGAGCTGTAGAGTGAGAGGTAGTTGTAGAGTGAGAGGTAGTTGTAGAGTGACAGGTAGTTGTAGAGTGAGAGGTAGTTGCAGAGGGACAGCTAGTTGTAGAGTGAGAGGTAGTTGTAGAGTGACAGGTAGATGTAGAGTGAGAGGTAGTTGTAGAGTGAGAGGTAGTTGTAGAGTGAGAGGTAGTTGTAGAGTGACAGGTAGTTGTAGAGTGAGAGGTAGTTGTAGAGGGATAGGTAGTTGTAGAGTGACGGGTAGTTGTAGAGTGAGAGGGAGTTGTTGAGTGAGAGGTAGTTGTAGAAGGACAGCTAGTTGTAGAGTGAGAGGTAGTTGTAGAGTGACAGGTAGATGTAGAGTGAGAGGTAGTTGTAGAGTGAGAGGTAGTTGTAGAGTGAGAGGTAGTTGTAGAGTGAGAGGTAGTTGTAGAGTGAGAGGTAGTTGTAGAAGGACAGGTAGTTGTAGAGGGACGGGTAGTTGTAGAGTGAGAGGGAGTTGTAGAGTGAGAGGGAGTTGTAGAGTGAGAGGGAGTTGTAGAGGGACATGTAGCTGTAGAGTGAGAGGTAGCTGTAGAGTGAGAGGTAGTTGTAGAGTGACAGGTAGCTGTAGAGTGAGAGGTAGCTGTAGAGTGAGAGGTAGTTGTAGAGTGACAGGTAGTTGTAGAGGGAGAGGTAGTTGTAGAGTGACAGGTAGTTGTAGAGTGAGAGGGAGTTGTAGAATGAGAGGGAGTTGTAAAGTGAGAGGTAGTTGTAGAGGGACAGGTAGTTGTAGAGGGACGGGTAGTTGTAGAGTGAGAGGTAGTTGTAGAGTGAGAGGTAGTTGTAGAGTGAGAGGTAGTTGTAGGGGGACAGCTAGTTGTAGAGTGAGAGGTAGTTGTAGAGGGACAGGTAGTTGTAGAGGGATAGGTAGTTGTAGAGGGAGAGGTAGTTGTAGTGGGAGAGGTAGTTGTAGAGTGAGAGGTAGTTGTAGAGTGAGAGGTAGCTGTAGAGGGACGGGAGGCTGTAGAGTGAGAGGTAGCTGTAGAGTGAGAGGTAGTTGTAGAGTGAGAGGTAGTTGTAGAGGGAGAGGTAGTTGTAGAGGAAGAGGTAGTTGTAGAGGGAGAGATAGTTGTAGAGGGAGAGGTAGTTCTAGAGTGAGAGGTAGTTGTAGAGGGAGAGGTAGTTGTAGAGCAAGAGGTAGTTGTAGAGCGAGAGGTAGTTGTAGAGCGAGAGGTAGTTGTAGAGTGAGAGGTAGTTGTAGAGGGAGAGGTAGTTGTAGAGGGAGAGGTAGTTGTAGAGGGAGAGGTAGTTGTAGAGGGAGAGGTAGTTGTAGAGGGAGAGGTAGTTGTAGAGAGAGTTGTAGAGGGATAGGTAGTTGTAGAGCGAGAGGTAGTTGTAGAGGGAGAGGTAGTTGTAGAGTGACAGGTAGTTGTAGAGTGACAGGTAGTTGTAGAGTGAGAGGTAGTTGTAGAGGGACAGGTAGTTGTAGAGTGACAGGTAGTTGTAGAGTGACAGGTAGTTGTAGAGTGACAGGTAGTTATAGAGTGACAGGTAGTTGTAGAGTGACAGGTAGTTGTAGAGGGACAGGTAGCTGTAGAGTGAGAGGTAGTTGTAGAGTGAGAGTTAGTTGTAGAGTGACAGGTAGTTGTAGAGTGAGAGGTAGTTGTAGAGTGAGAGGTAGCTGTAGAGTGAGAGGTAGTTGTAGAGTGAGAGGTAGTTGTAGAGGGAGAGGTAGTTGTAGAGTCAGAGGTAGTTGTAGAGGGAGAGGTAGTTGTAGAGTGAGAGATAGTTGTAGAGGGACAGGTAGCTGTAGAGGGACAGCTAGTTGTAGAGTGAGAGGTAGTTGTAGAGTGAGAGGTAGTTGTAGAGTGAGAGGTAGTTGTAGAGGGACAGGTAGTTGTAGAGGGACAGGTAGCTGTAGAGTGAGAGGTAGTTGTAGAGTGAGAGTTAGTTGTAGAGTGACAGGTAGTTGTAGAGTGAGAGGTAGCTGTAGAGTGAGAGGTAGCTGTAGAGGGACAGCTAGTTGTAGAGTGAGAGGTAGTTGTAGAGTGAGAGGTAGTTGTAGAGTGACAGGTAGCTGTAGAGTGACAGGTAGCTGTAGAGTGAGAGGTAGTTGTAGAGTGACAGGTAGTTGTAGAGTGAGAGGTAGTTGTAGAGTGAGAGGTAGTTGTAGAGTGACAGGTAGTTGTAGAGTGAGAGGTAGTTGTAGAGTGAGAGGTAGTTGTAGAGGGACAGGTAGCTGTAGAGTGAGAGGTAGTTGTAGAGTGAGAGGTAGTTGTAGAGTGAGAGGTAGTTGTAGAGTGAGAGGTAGTTGTAGAGTGAGAGGTAGTTGTAGAGTGAGAGGTAGTTGTAGAGTGAGAGGTAGTTGTAGAGGGACAGCTAGTTGTAGAGTGAGAGGTAGTTGTAGAGTGAGAGGTAGTTGTAGAGTGAGAGGTAGTCGTAGAGTGAGAGATAGTTGTAGAGTGAGAGGTAGTTGTAGAGGGGCAGGTAGTTGTAAAGTGACGGGTAGTTGTAGAGTGAGAGGGAGTTGTAGAGTGAGAGGTAGTTGTAGAGTGACAGGTAGTTGTAGAGGGACAGCTAGTTGTAGAGTGAGAGGTAGTTGTAGAGTGAGAGGTAGTTGAAGAGTGACAGGTAGCTGTAGAGTGAGAGGTAGTTGTAGAGTGACAGGTAGCTGTAGAGTGAGAGGTAGTTGTAGAGTGAGAGGTAGTTGTAGAGTGAGAGGTAGTTGTAGAATGAGAGGTAGTTGTAGAGTGAGAGGTAGTTGTAGAGGGACATGTAGCTGTAGAGTGAGAGATAGTTGTAGACTGAGAGGTAGTTGTAGAGTGAGAGGTAGTTGTAGAGTGAGAGGTAGTTGTAGAGTGAGAGGGAGCTGTAGAGTGAGAGGTAGTTGTAGAGTGAGAGGTAGTTGTAGAGTGACAGGTAGTTGTAGAGTGAGAGGTAGTTGCAGAGGGACAGCTAGTTGTAGAGTGAGAGGTAGTTGTAGAGTGACAGGTAGATGTAGAGTGAGAGGTAGTTGTAGAGTGAGAGGTAGTTGTAGAGTGAGAGGTAGTTGTAGAGTGACAGGTAGTTGTAGAGTGAGAGGTAGTTGTAGAGGGATAGGTAGTTGTAGAGTGACGGGTAGTTGTAGAGTGAGAGGGAGTTGTTGAGTGAGAGGTAGTTGTAGAGGGACAGCTAGTTGTAGAGTGAGAGGTAGTTGTAGAGTGACAGGTAGATGTAGAGTGAGAGGTAGTTGTAGAGTGAGAGGTAGTTGTAGAGTGAGAGGTAGTTGTAGAGTGAGAGGTAGTTGTAGAAGGACAGGTAGTTGTAGAGTGAGAGGTAGTTGTAGAGTGAGAGGGAGTTGTAGAGTGAGAGGGAGTTGTAGAGTGAGAGGGAGTTGTAGAGGGACAGGTAGCTGTAGAGTGAGAGGTAGCTGTAGAGTGAGAGGTAGTTGTAGAGTGACAGGTAGCTGTAGAGTGAGAGGTAGCTGTAGAGTGAGAGGTAGTTGTAGAGTGACAGGTAGTTGTAGAGGGAGAGGTAGTTGTAGAGTGACAGGTAGTTGTAGAGTGAGAGGGAGTTGTAGAGTGAGAGGGAGTTGTAAAGTGAGAGGTAGTTGTAGAGGGACAGGTAGTTGTAGAGGGACGGGTAGTTGTAGAGTGAGAGGTAGTTGTAGAGTGAGAGGTAGCTGTAGAGTGAGAGGTAGTTGTAGGGGGACAGCTAGTTGTAGAGTGAGAGGTAGTTGTAGAGTGAGAGGTAGTTGTAGAGTGAGAGGTAGCTGTAGAGTGAGAGGTAGTTGTAGAGTGACAGGTAGCTGTAGAGTGACAGGTAGCTGTAGAGTGAGAGGTAGCTGTAGAGTGAGAGGTAGTTGTAGAGTGACAGGTAGCTGTAGAGTGAGAGGTAGTTGTAGAGTGAGAGGTAGTTGTAGAGTGACAGGTAGCTGTAGAGTGAGAGGTAGTTGTAGAGTGAGAGGGAGTTGTAGAGTGACAGGTAGTTGTAGAGGGAGAGGTAGTTGTAGAGTGACAGGTAGTTGTAGAGTGAGAGGGAGTTGTATGGGAGAGCTAGTTGTAGAGTGAGAGGGAGTTGTAGAGTGAGAGGTAGCTGTAGAGTGAGAGGTAGCTGTAGAGTGAGAGGTAGTTGTAGAGTGACAGGTAGCTGTAGAGTGAGAGGTAGTTGTAGAGTGACAGGTAGTTGTAGAGGGAGAGCTAGTTGTAGAGTGAGAGGTAGTTGTACTTTTAAGTTTTGATCTAATGTACTGATAGTTAAAGCAGGTAACATTACCTATTACCTCACATCTGATAACTTCTACCCACCCACCTGAACCACCAACCTACCCACCCACCTACACACCCCACCCAAACCACCTACACATCTGACCCACTAACCTATCCATCCACCTATCTGAACCACCAACCCTCCCTGACATTTCTGCTACACTTTATTTGAACCAGTTTTATTAGCTACTAACAAAACCAGAAAAAGTTATATTCTACAGGTGTTTAGAATGAGATGTAGGTATGGTCCTGTACCTTCTGCAGTTGTAGGGGCACTGTATTGATATAGGGTATTTTAAGGCCTGAGAGAGCCCGTCTCCTCTCCAGGTCTGAATAAAGATTACTTCCAGAGAATGACAGAAAGTGAGAGAGAGGAAGTGAGAAAGATATATAGAGGAAGACCACAGTATTTGACTGGTACTTTCTTTTATCAGCCTCAAATGGTTGAAAGGCAAAGTTGACCTCAACTGGATTTGAACTCAGAGAGGACAGTTGGAACTAATAACACAAAACATTTGATCTGATGTTCTAACAACTCTGACAATTCACACTTATTTAGAATCACAAACACAAATTCTATAAGTACTGCCACCTCCAATTCCTATCACAAAATGCTCGAAATATCAGCCAAATCTCCCTCAAATTATATCCTACTGTCTTTAAAAAAAGGGGGACACATTGATTAATGTAATCCTAGAAACACGAAACTCGTCTGAAAAACAAATGAGATGGTCATCACAACTTGAATACCTTTGACTTATGTGTGGTGGGTGGTGGGACAACATCACCCAATTGCACTAGTAGATAGTCATTTACACACTTTGTTAATTATACATAGTGTTGTCCAGGTAAGAAAGTGTAGAGGTCTGTAATATAGTTAACATAGTAATTATCACCTAGGAATAAAACCAAGTGAACAAGTAAACCTGTTACAACAAGAAAACACTTATGTTTGGCAGAATGGATTTACTTTAGATATAAACAGATTTTAATATATATATATTATATATATATATATATATATTATATATATATATATATATATATATATGGCTTATACAGGACTAGAAGTGTTTCATTCAAAAGAAATCATCAAGAAAACTTGATATTTACACTCTACAAATGTATTGAGTACCTTACTAACTGTGGTTAGCCCCAATTGAACCCGAGATTCTCTCACACACACACATTATATATATATATATATATATATATATATGTGTGTGTGTAATAGTAATATACGTGAACGGCAAAGCATAAACGAACTAAGGAAAAAATTAGAAATAAGAGGGATCAGATGTTGTTTACTCGAGAGAAGGCTACGTTGGTATGGACACGTGATGCGCATGAAGGACGATAGCTGTATAACAAAGTGCAGGGCAATAAAGATAGACGGTAGCCACGGAATAGGCAGACCCAGAAAAACCTGGGACGACCTAATAAATTCCGACCTCACACACTTACACCTCTCCAAGACAATGTCACTGGACCAAGACCTTTGGCGGTACTCAGTAATAGAGAAGACCCGCCTTACCTAAATACATAGTAAAACCTACTACAGCCAGTAGGCATCTCTAACAAAATACACCCCCGTCCCACCACCTCCACCCCATCCACACCGCCCCTTCCATGTAAAGTTATGTTGGTGCCACACCATCCAGGCCGAAACAAATGAGATCGTGTAGGAGTCACGACAAAAAAACACACAGTCCACGCTGTAATGTGGCCGTGTAGGCAACACGGTAAAAACCTCCCAGACCCACACTGTAAATGTGGTTGGTGTTAGGAAGGGCATCCAACTGTAGAAAACCTGCCAGACAGTCCTATGCGAGCAAGACAATCACTCTTACCTCAAGTGGGAAAACCCCCGTCCAAACCCATGCAAGCGTGGAACACGGACGTTAAACGTTGATGATGATGATGATGATGATATACATACACACAAATAGATACATGTAGATTCTAGATGTAAATCAGGAGGCGACCACTGTTAATAAAGGTACTTAATACATTAGTGATGCATAGAATGGAGTGGCTGCATACAAGCCTGGGTGATGTGATTTGGAGGACAGGATATTGCCCATGCAGCATGTCCCCCTCTCTCTACAACACTGCTGGATCCAAAGGAGCAGCAAGGCTGCTACAATTTAACTTCTACAGGACTAGAACTTTTTCATAATAGTTGTAGTTCTGTAGAAGTCATTTTTATAAAATGTACATATATACAGGGTGTGGACAACATCTGTTTGCAATTTTCAACTGCTAATTTTATGCAAATTTTTTTTACTTCCGTTGTCACTCTTGTCTTCATAAAAACAGTAACTATATTTCTATTTATTTTCAGAATAATTGATTATGAATAATTTTGAACCTCCAAATTTGTGGAAGAGACACGGAGTTCTTGGAATCCGCGCCGGGAGAACAAATAAGACCAGAAGATCAACTCCCAGAACAATAGGTGGGTCGCTGTCTCATCCAAAGACGTGCCCAGAGTCATGCAGACAAAGTTTGCAGCAACAACATTGGTTTTAGGTGTCGTCAGCAGGCAAGGTGACGTCATGCAACCTCACTTCTTCCCTGAGGGCCTCAAGCTGAACACTGATGGCTACATCCGCGTTCTGAGCGAGGTAGTAAAGCCCTGGATCAACCAGATAGCTGCCATACCAGTGCCCTGCCATACCAGCCGAAAGACCCAAGCCTGGCTGTCAGAGAACTTCGTCGACCACACTTCACCCGACATCTGGCCTCCTAGCTCGCCTGACTGCAACCCCCTCGACTTCTTTGTGTGGGGTGCAGTGGAACGAGACACCAACAGATCTAGCTGCAATACGAAAGACGATCTGAAGGCCAGGATCAACAGTGCCTTTAGGGGTCTAAGTCAGGGGAGAATGACGAAGGCCTGTAGCCGGTTCCGAGGCTGCCTTGAGGCCGTCATCAAAGCCAAGGCGGGTTTATCGAGTTTTGATATAAATATATTTATCAAGTTTGATAAATATATCTTAAAAAATAAAACTACTGTGTTACTTTTTCCTAGACAGTAATTTTCCGAACAAATATCGTCCGCACCCTGTATATATGGAGGCACATGGCTTAGTGGTTAGAGCATTGGCCTTGCAATCTAAAGGTTATGAGTTCAATTCTCAGACCGGGTTATGTGTTGTTTCCTTGAGCAAGACACTTTATTTCACACTGCTCCAGTTTTCTCAGCTGTAGAAATGGGATGATAGGGACTGGGGTCCATATCATTCCACTGCAAAGTGGTCGCGGAGGTGCCATGGCAAAAAAGCACCCAGCTGTAAATGAGGTTGGTGTTAGGAAGGGCATCCAACTGTAGAAATCAAGCCAGAATCAGTTCCCGTCCCACCCTTGCAAGCAGGGAAAAAGCGGACGTAAAATGAAATGATGATGTTATGCGTGTGTGTGTGTAAAAGGTAAACAGAAATAACAATTGGTACAGTATATGGAAGGGATATATTAAGTTAACGCTTGATATAGCAGGAAGAGGATCTTAACGTTTCGGACGCTAGTCTTTCATCAGAAGAAAGAATGAGAAATAAGATAGATTGAAGGGATGGGCGGGGTGGAGATGAAGAAGAAACAGCAAGTGCAGAGACAGTGTGTTGAAAAAGACATGTCCAACTCATGCTGGCTTGAGGTTTTTGTTGATTAGGCTCAGTTATAAATGTTCCACAAGTAGCTGGCTCAACATATTTCTGTTAACTCTAGCTCCAATCTCATCAGACTTGTTAAGGACAACCAAATATCTGCTTTAAAATCTCAGTAAACCACAAATCTACTGAAACATCTCTCTCTATAATATATATATATATATGTGTGTGGAAAAGTAAGAAATCGGAGAACAGACCGTTAATACATGTTTATTTAAAACAGCACCTACGTACGTTTCGCCCGGATGGGCTTCTCAAGGGCATAAATAACTAAAAGTGTTCCTTACATGGCCCGGAAAGTGTTTTTGGAGGTAAGTTCACATCAGAGTTCATTCTTCGCAAGAAAAGCGCGTTTTGATTTTGCAGTAGGTCAAGGGAGGTAACTCTGACCAGTGTTAGGGCAGTCTTTCCCGGACAAATTTTTTATCCATATCAAGATGTGGTTACAACCTTACCATTGTCAATACACACAGGGTCAGGTTAGCAACGTTTATTTTGAGACGTTTGTTTTCTGCACCTGCTCGCCTGGGTCATTTGAAGCTGGGTCTGGGATGCATGGTTAGTTTCCGGATGTTTTTTGCAGCGCCTGCCCGCCGGGGTGTTAAAGCTTGTTGCAGGGAGACCCGATATACGGTTTCACTCCTCATCCTTATCCCATCTGAAGAAGGATATTTTTAAGCAATGTGTACAGCTTACCGTCGTTTCAGCTCTGCTGTTGATGAGCTCGTGGGGTGCAGATACGATGTGGTAGAGCTCCATGAGTCAAAGATCGCACTTCCTCTTGAAGTTGTAAGGTGCAGCCCTGCCGACAATATCACAGTGCGTGGAGAAGCTGATGTTTAAGTCTTTTAATGATGTGATGTAGTGCACGAGCGAAGTGGAGTGTCTTAATTTCTTATTTGTGAAAGAGTGGAGATGTGTTCGAAAATCTAATTTTGAACGGGCCAGAGGTAGCCCCTATATAATGTTTAACGCTATTGTGGCTAGTTACAGTGCATCTATATATAACCCTATCAGTCAAGCAGTATCCCCTAAGGGGGCAGCGTCTCCTATATATATATAATTACTGTCATTTCTATAATACGAAGAGGGTGTTTAACTCCAACACGCTCCAGTATTTTAATCCTTATATATATATATAAAAGAAGAAAATTTCACTCTACATGGCTGAATACAATAAATGTAATCTGAGTTTTTCGAATATTAATAATAACATTCGATTCGTTTGCAATTTTGCAAACAAGCCTCAATTTTATAGCCATGTCAGTAGAATGAACTCTTCATTCTTGCTCTTGTGTTGTCATGCGAACAGAACTGCAGACACTAATTTTTCTGGGTATCACCCTTCATCAGTACAGCTTACTGTTCACCTGCCAAACTGTGTGTATATATATATATATATATATGTCAGGTCACCAGTTGGTGCTACTGGTAACATGTATCCCAGTACAACCTGTCTCATGGTCGGGTCGTTGGCGACTAAACTGGCAACCCCACCAAGATTTCTCGGTGAGGAGGGTGACTTTGGACATCCTGCAGGACTAAAAACAAAACCTGTCAAAGGAACTCCTGGGAGCTCTTAAGAGCTCTTGGAGTCAATGGCCATCCAAAACCAGCACGGCCCGCCGAAAGGCGCTGCAGTGCCGGAAAAGTCAACTTCCTGCTACTAGTATGCTGGTAAGCTAGTACAACGTATCTCCAGACGGATAGAGTGGGTCCGTAGCTTTGGTTAGCAACTACTCTAGTGCTTGCAACACGAACAATTAGGGCGAGGGTATAAATGCCAGGTTGGTATCTGGCGCCGGGTAACCCACCACACGGAGGAGAAAGCACCTTCTTCAAGACTTGGCTGTCAAATTCTTTCACATGTGTGTAGTAGTGGCGCCCACACACATTATTAGCTATTTGAAAAGATGATGGATTTCACAACTAACTGCACCAGGGTTCCTGTTCCTCAGGGAACCACACTATATGGTATACCTGTTGATATAGGTCCAGCCCCTGCTTTCTCAGGTCCTGTTTCTGATCATAATGCACCTACAAAGGCATCGAATGATGATGAATCCTCAAATCTCAAGGGACGGGGTTCATCTGATGGAGAAGAAACAGGTCCTAACCAAACAACAAGCAAATCTCACCTGGCTAGCTGTAAAAAGCAAATAATAGTTAGCTCCTTGAACACCAGAACCCTCCTTCCAACAGGTAGACTCCAGGAGCTGGCAGAGAATGCCAAACTTCAGAACATTGGCATCCTTGCGGTCCAAGAACACCGCTTTTTCCACCCAAAGGATGATCTCAAGTATCACACCCTAGGATCCTACCAACTTGTCACCTCTTCAGCCACCAAGAACCCTGTCAATGCCTCCGTCGGAGGAGTCGGCTGCCTTCTCTCATCTAAAGCCAGCAATAATCTTCTGGGGATTGAAACAATCTCTCCCAGAATCTTGGTGCTTACACTAGAGGGCAATCCTAGAACCACTGCGATATGTGTATACAGTCCTCATAACGCCTCTCCTGAGGATGAGGTAAGAGAATTCTACACGACCCTTCGCACAGTTGTTGAGCAAGTGCCCTTACACAACTTTCTTATCATCGCTGGAGACCTCAACGCTCAACTTGGCCCGGATGAAGTAAAGTTCACATACAATAGGGTTACTAACCGAAACGGGGAATATCTGAAGGACTTCATGGAAGAATTCAGTCTATTCAGCTCAAACAACAGCTTCATGAAGACCAGAGGCCAGCTTTGGACCTTCGAATACCCAAACCAAAAACGAGCTTAGATTGACTATTTGATATTTCGCAAGAAATGGAGAAACTCAATCAAGGATTCTAGATCTTATTCCTCCTTTAGCTCTGTCGGCTCAGATCATCGAGTCATCTTGGCAACAATCAAACTTAGTCTCAGGATATCCAAGAGGGCCGAACCTCATCTCATGAAAAGAATAGACTGGAAAGCTGTTTCTTCCAACAAACAACTATCCAATAGCTTCACGCTTCAAGTCTATAACAGATTTCAATCTCTCTCAACTTCTGACATCAATGACGATAATATTGAGGATGTGTATGACTGTCTTAAGCAATCAACAGAGGAAGTTGCACTTGCCACCCTACCTAAAAAGAAAAGCCGAAGCCAAATAAAACCTAGTGCCTCAGAGAAGGTAGTTGAGGCAAGGGCCCATCTTAAGTCAATATCCCAATCTCACCATCAATCACCATCTCAAGGGAAAAAGATACAGCTTATCATGGCCAAAAAATCACTAGACGACGCTTATCTTAATGCTGAAGCCGACTATATCTCAGGTAGGATTGATCAGCTATCGCAACATCACATCAGCAAACACCATCATCTTGCTTGGAAGGTTGTCAAAGATCTTTCAGGCAAAAACTCAAACTCTGCAGTTAGAATCAAAGGAGGCTCTGCCAAAAAACGTCTTGAAAATTGGTCTGCTCATTTTAAAAACCTTCTAGGGAAAAAGGCCAGACTCCCTGAGAGCTATCAACTGCCATCCGTTCAGGTTTCAGAGCCATTAGGAATCAACACCTCTCCTTTCACCATGCCTGAGCTCAAAGAAGCCATCAAACAGCTCAAAGCCTCAAAAGCCTTTGGGCTGGATAATATACCTACCCTGATTTGGAAGGATGAGTATTTCCACATCCTTTTGCTCAACTTATGTAACCATACTTTCGAGACCAATAAACCACCTAGCGTCTGGCATGCAGCTCAAATTATCCCCATGCCCAAAAAAGGAGATCTTTCTTTAGCCACCAACTATAGAGGAATTTCTCTCATGGCAATTGCTGCAAAAATATACAAGCTTCTCCTGAACCGCTTAATTCCATTATTTGAGCCAATCCTTCATAACAACGAGAATGGATTTAGGAGAGGTAGATCAACACTTAGCCAGATTCTCTGCCTTCGCCGACTTATAGAGGAGTCCCAAAACCGCAATCTAGACCTTGCACTCATCTCAGTTGACAGGTCGGGGATGTTTGAAATTCTACAACTTTATGAGATTCCTGATAAAATCATCGCGGCCATACGTGTAATGTATACAGATACCAAATCAACTGTCCTGACCCCAGATGGGGAAACACCACCTTTCTCAATCCTCGCTGGAATTTTACAGAGCGATACCTTTGCCCCGTATCTATTTATCATTGTGGTGGATTATGTTTTGCGCATGTCTGTGGATAGGATTCAGGATAGGGGATACCAACTACAGCCTAGGAGAAGCTCATGCTACCCAGCAAAATACTTGACCGACACCGACTTTGCTGACGACATCGCATTGATCAGTCGGTCACTGGAAAATGCTGAGAGTCTTTTGAAGTCATTAGAGCAAGCGTCCAACTGTGTTGGACTGTACCTCAACGAATCCAAGACTGAGTATGTGAACAGATGCGCAAACAGCCCAAACTACCCCATCAGAACCCTTAATGGTACCACCCTTAAGCAGGTGGAAGATTACAAGTATCTTGGCTCATATATCTCCTCCTCCAAAAAAAATGTTCTAACCAGGAAGGGTATGGCATGGTCAGCGTGCAATGACATGCACGCCATATGGACATCTCAACTTACCATCAAGCTAAAACTGGAAATATTCCAAGCAACCATTAAGCCCATATTACTTTATGGATCCGAAACTTGGACACTAACATCACAACTTGAGAGGAGATTGGATGGCACATATACCCGCCTATTAATGAGAGTGCAAAACCTATCCTGGAAACGACATCCCACCTTGTCTAAAATCTATGGCAAACTCCCTCGAGCCTCTGCCCTTCTAAAATCCCGGAGAGCTCAATTTGCTGGCCACTGTCACCGTGCCAGCAATGAAATCATATCTGCTCTCTTGCTCTGGAACCCTGACACCAGCCTGACTAGGAAGCTGTCATTCCCTGACGTTATCTCTAGGGATACGAGAATCAGTAGACGGGACCTGGGGGCAGCGATGGGGGATAGGGAATTCTGGGGCATGAGAGTGAGATCCATCATCTCGACAGTAGTCGACAAATGATGATGATATATATATATATATTAATAAATATGGAGGGTAGTACTAAGTACTAGCCAGTTACTGGTATGACAAAAGGCTCAATGCAAATGATCAAGTGTTATAATGTATATGTGTGTGGGACTGTGTCCAGAATATATTTTTTTATCCCGTTTGTAAAATAAGTTGGATTACTTTGAATAAATAATGAATGAATATTACATAATTTATCTACTAAATTTCGTTATTCTTGGTTAAATATAAATAATTTTGTTGCTTATTTTAAGATTCACTTTAAAATGTTCAAATGTCAACACTTCCGGTTAACGATCTCTTAAATAAACATTCATATATTTCTGTCACTAATTTTCTCCTAATGCAGTTTATATATAATATCGTCTTTTTTTAATGTATCATGGATTACGTTACTGATTACATAAGACAGTATAACGCAGTCTTCCTTCAATTTCTGTGGATATTGTCAATTACGAACTCGAAGAGTGGTTTTTCTGCTAGCATAAATAAATGTGTGTGGGTAAATGCAGGTGCTATATGAAATATGGTTTTGATTCTATGTTCACACTGGTAATGACTGAGAAATGCATAAATGTCACAACTTCCAAATGTAAAGAAATGTGTGTATCATCATCATTTTCATCATTTCATTTTACGTCCGCTTTTTCCCTGCTTGCAAGGGTGGGACGGGAACTGATTCTGGCTTGATTTCTACAGCTGGATGCCCTTCCTAACACCAACCTCATTTACAGTGAGTGCTGGGTGCTTTTTTGCCCTGGCACCTCCACGACCACTTTGCAGTGGAATGATAGGGACCCCAGTCCCTATCATCTCATTTCTACAGCTGTATATATATATATATTCTAACATTACAATTAGTCGATAGTGAAAAGGCTTAGCTAAGTCTCTACAGTCTTAGTCAGCTACAATTTACCCATCCAGCCACTGTATCTCCACTTTGAAACAGAGCAGTTCCAGAAACTTCATATAACAAAATAAAAGATAGGAGATGGGGGGGGGGAGAAGGGGTAGAGAGAGGGAGACAGGAAGGCAGATGCAGTCTCTTATGGATAAATGTATTTCCACAGGAAATATATTTACAATAGTTGAGTGTTCTAAACACAGTGGATTGGGAGAATTGTTAGAGAGCAAAACAACCATGCAGCAGTAATTTTAGGGTCTAGTACCAGTGGAGTAGAACCATGTAGCAGTAGTTTTAGGGTCTAGTACCAGTGGAGTAGAAACATGTAGCAGTAGGTTTAGGGTCTAGTACCAGTGGAGTAGAACCATGTAGCAGTAGTTTTAGGGTCTAGTACCAGTGGAGTAGAAACATGTAGCAGTAGGTTTAGGGTCTAGTACCAGTGGAGTAGAACCATGTAGCAGTAGTTTTAGGGTCTAGTACCAGTGAAGTAGAACTATGTAGCAGTAGTTTTAGGGTCTAGTACCAGTGGAGTAGAACAACCATGTAGCAGTAGTTTTAGGGTCTAGTACCAGTGGAGTAGAAACATGTAGCAGTAGGTTTAGGGTCTAGTACCAGTGGAATAGAACCATGTAGCAGTAGTTTTAGGGTCTAGTACCAGTGGAGTAGAACCATGTAACAGTAGTTTTAGGGTCTAGGACCAGTGGAGTAGAACAACCATGCAGCAGTAATTTTAGGGTCTAGTACCAGTGAAGTAGAACCATGTAGCAGTAGTTTTAGGGTCTAGTACCAGTGGAGTAGAACAACCATGTAGCAGTAGTTTTAGGGTCTAGTACCAGTGGAGTAGAACCATGTAGCAGTAGTTTTAGGGTCTAGTACCAGTGGAGTAGAAACATGTAGCAGTAGGTTTAGGGTCTAGTACCAGTGGAGTAGAACCATGTAGCAGTAGTTTTAGGGTCTAGTACCAGTGGAGTAGAAACATGTAGCAGTAGGTTTAGGGTCTAGTACCAGTGGAGTAGAACCATGTAGCAGTAGTTTTAGGGTCTAGTACCAGTGAAGTAGTACAACCATGTATCAGTAGTTTTAGGGTCTAGTACCAGTGGAGTAGAACAGCCATGTAGCAGTAGTTTTAGGGTCTAGTACCAGTGGAGTAGAACAACCATGTAGCAGTAGTTTTAGGGTCTAGTACCAGTGGAGTAGAACCATGTAGCAGTAGTTTTAGGGTCTAGTACCAGTGAAGTAGAACCATGTAGCAGTAGTTTTAGGGTCTAGTACCAGTGGAGTAGAACCATGTAGCAGTAGTTTTAGGGTCTAGTACCAGTGGAGTAGAACCATGTAGCAGTAGGTTTAGGGTCTAGTACCAGTGGAGTAGAACAACCATGTAGCAGTAGTTTTAGGGTCTAGTACCAGTGGAATAGAACCATGTAGCAGTAGTTTTAGGGTCTAGTACCAGTGAAGTAGAACCATGTAGCAGTAGTTTTAGGGTCTAGTACCAGTGGAGTAGAACCATGTAGCAGTAGTTTTAGGGTCTAGTACCAGTGGAGTAGAACCATGTAGCAGTAGGTTTAGGGTCTAGTACCAGTGGAGTAGAACAACCATGTAGCAGTAGTTTTAGGGTCTAGTACCAGTGGAGTAGAACCATGTAGCAGTAGTTTTAGGGTCTAGTACCAGTGGAGTAGAACCATGTAGCAGTAGGTTTAGGGTCTAGTACCAGTGGAGTAGAACAACCATGTAGCAGTAGTTTTAGGGTCTAGTACCAGTGGAGTAGAACCATGTAGCAGTAGTTTTAGGGTCTAGTACCAGTGGAGTAGAACCATGTAGCAGTAGGTTTAGGGTCTAGTACCAGTGGAGTAGAACCATGTAGCAGTAGTTTTAGGGTCTAGTACCAGTGGAGTAGAACCATGTAGCAGTAGGTTTAGGGTCTAGTACCAGTGGAGTAGAACAACCATGTAGCAGTAGGTTTAGGGTCTAGTACCAGTGGAGTAGAACCATGTAGCAGTAGTTTTAGGGTCTAGTACCAGTGGAGTAGAACCATGTAGCAGTAGTTTTAGGGTCTAGTACCAGTGGAGTAGAACCATGTAGCAGTAGGTTTAGGGTCTAGTACCAGTGGAGTAGAACCATGTAGCAGTAGGTTTAGGGTCTAGTACCAGTGGAGTAGAACCATGTAGCAGTAGTTTTAGGGTCTAGTACCAGTGGAGTAGAACCATGTAGCAGTAGGTTTAGGTCTGTTAAAATCCAACGATGGTCAACTTAGCTTTTTATCTTTCTGAGTGTCAAGAAAACCTAATTGTTTCTACTTTTGGCACAAGGCCAGCAATTACCCCAGTGAATTACTGGTACTTTATTGACCCCCATAAGGATGAAAGGCAAAGTTAACCTGGGCAGGACTTGAACTGAGAGTGTCAACAAAATATAGTAGCACTGAAGTAGTGAGGGTGATCCAGTTGACTACACTGTTCCTCATCAGGAGAGGTCTTGGATCTGTTATCAACACAAAACACACACATCTCTTATTTTTATCTCTGAGGGAGGTGATTTTATATTTAATATAATACGTCTGGTAGAGAAGGTTCATACAGAGAAGACTTCAAATCAGAAACTTAGTCAATATAGACATCTTAACCCAATTTAATTGAATGTGTTGTCCTTACTGTAATTATCTAAGAATAAAGGACAATCTTAGAGACATGCTTTGTCCAACGCAAATCGCATATATAATTGTTTCTACTTTTGGCACAAGGCCAGCAATTACTCAGTGCATTACTAGTACTTTATTTTATCGACCCCCGTAAGGATGAAAGGCAAAGTTAACCTCGGCGGGATTTGAACTTAGAACGTAGAGGGCCACAACTCTATGCGTCAAAGAATGGCGTTCGACCCTCTACTGATACTGCCAATCCACGGCCCTATATATATATATATGGGGGAGGGTGCTCTGAAAGTACAGTAGCTAGAGTCAGAACTGGATGGAAAAAGTTCAGAGAGCTTATACCACTATTAGCCGCTAAAGGGTTCTCCCTAAAAATGAAAGGCAGGTTGTATGATGCCTGCATACGAACAGCAATGTTGCATGGCAGTGAGACCTGGGCATTGTGTGCAGAGGATATACGCAGACTAGAGAGGAACGAAGCTTGCATGCTCCGCTGGATGTGTAATAGTAATATACGTGAACGGCAAAGCATAAACGAACTAAGGAAAAAATTAGAAATAAGAGGGATCAGATGTTGTTTACTCGAGAGAAGGCTACGTTGGTATGGTCACGTGATGCGCATGAAAGACGACAGCTGTATAGCAAAGTGCAGGGCAATAAAGATAGACGGTAGCCACGGAGTAGGCAGACCTAGAAAATCCTAGGACGAGCTGATAAACTCCGACCTCACACACTTACACCTCTCCACGACAATGTCACTGGACCGAGACTTTTGGCGGTACTCAGTAATAGAGAAGACCCGCCTTACCTAAATACAAAGTAAAACCTACTACAGTCAGTAGGCATCTCTAACAAAATACGCCCCCGTCCCACCATCTCCACCCCATCCACACCGCCCCTTTCAATGTAAAGTTATGTTGGTGCCACAACATCCAGGCCGAAACAAATGAGATCGTGTAGGTGTCACATCAAAAAAACAGACAGTTCACGCTGTAATTTGGCCGTGTAGGCAACACGGTAAAAACTCCCAGCCCCACACTGTAAATGTGGTTGGTGTTAGGAAGGGCATCCAACTGTAGAAAACCCACCAGACAGTCCTATACGAGCAAGACAACCACTCTTGCCTCAAGTGGGAAAACTCCCGTCCAAACCCATGCAAGCATGGAACATGGACGTTAAACGTTGATGATGATGATGATGATGATGATATATAATGTGTGTGTGTGTCCTTTACGAGGTTAACTTTGCCTTTAATCCTTACGGGGGTCGATAAAATAAAGTACCAGTAATACACTGGTTAATTGCTGGCCTTGTGCCAAAAGTAGAAACAATATACATATATTTACGATGGACAAAGCATGTCTCTAAGATTGTCAAGAAGGCCGAGGGTGTCTTGGCATCACTCAGCAAGACCTTTCTTAGCCGCTCTCCAGCCATCTATTTAAAACTGTATACAGCTATGGTACAACCACACTTAGAATTCGCATCATCAGTCTGGAACCCCTATCTTGCTCAGAACATTGGCCTCCTGGAAACTGTTCAGAGACATGCAACCAAGTGCATACTCTCCATCAGTCATCTACCATACTCTGAACGCCTTGCTTCCCTGGGCATGGATTCATTGAAGCTCCGACGTCTGGCAATGGACTTGTTATTAAACATCTCGCCAACAACAACCCTGAGCACCTTTTTGATCTCTATGTGTCTAACACACGTGGACATGCCTACAAAGTCAGAAAACAGCACAGCTCCCATGACTTTCGGAAACATTTTTTCACGCTCAGAGTTGCTGAAACAAACTGCCTGCGTCAGTTGTTAGCTGCCGAAACACTGCATCCTTTAAAACCTCCATGGAACAAACTGCCTGCGTCAGTTGTTAGCTGCCGAGACACTGCATCCTTTAAAACCTCCATGGAACAAACTACCTACATCAGTTGTTAGCTGCCGAGACACTGCATCCTTTAAAACCTCCATGGAACAAACTGCCTGCGTCAGTTGTTAGCTGCCGAGACACTGCATCCTTTAAAACCTCCATGGAACAAACTGCCTGCATCAGTTGTTAGCTGCCGAGACACTGCATCCTTTAAAACCTCCATGGAACAAACTACCTACATCAGTTGTTAGCTGTCGAGACACTGCATCCTTTAAAACCTCCATGGAACAAACTGCCTGAGTCAGTTGTTAGCTGCCGAGACACTGCATCCTTTAAAACCTCCATGGAACAAACTGCCTGCATCAGTTAGCTGTCGAGACACTGCATCCTTTAAAACCTCCATGGAACAAACTGCCTGCATCAGTTAGCTATCGAGACACTGCATCCTTTAAAACCTCCATGGAACAAACTGCCTGCATCAGTTAGCTGCCGAGACACTGCATCCTTTAAAACCTCCATGGAACAAACTACCTGTACCAGTTGTTAGCTGTCGAGACACTGCATCCTTTAAAACCTCCATGGAACAAACTGCCTGCGTCAGTTGTTAGCTGTCGAGACACTGCATCCTTTAAATCCTCCATTGAACAAACTGCCTGCGTCAGGTGTTAGCTGTCGAGACACTGCATCCTTTAAAACCCTCATGCTTCCCGAAATTCGCCAAAACTACACCTGATGTACCGCTTCCATACACATGCACACGTGTATATCATGACTCATGCACTGTTCATTTTCCTGACGTTTGTACATTACCCTATGTACTATACATACACTTTTTGATGAGTTGTAGTGCACCTGAGCACTGTACACAATATTTTCATTATTATTATTATATATAAGAGAAAGAGAAAGATCATTTTTTCGTTGTTTGATTCTTTTTTCTTTTTCTTTTCCCTTTTGTTATGTTTTTTGTCCCCTTTAATAGTCTTTAGTTTTGAATAAACAGTTTTGTAAAATTTAAAAACCCCAAAACTTTCTATTTGTGTTTGCAGTAGTCTAAATGTTAACTGGGAATTTTGTTTTTATTATGTTGATAATATGAGAATTGAAAATAGATTGTCTAGACTCTAGACAATCTATTTTCAATTCTTCCTCTAGACTCTAGAGGAAGATAATGTTTATAGCTAAGGTTATTACTATGTAGTAAGAAACGAGCACCACTCTATCATTGTATATTCTTGTTTCACCTTCCTCGTTAAATATACAACTCTGTGAAATACGTATAGTAAGATATGGTATGTTTTGGTTTAAGGATTAAATTTGTGGAGATTTATGAGGTTTAGTTGACTTCAACAGTCTCTCCTTGACAAAACAAACTCACTTTTCCAAACAAGAGGGGACCCATTCAAGTGTGTGAGAGAGAGAGAGAGAGCGCGCGCGCGCGTGCGTGTGTGTCTGTCCAGACCTGCCAACCTCTAAAAACTCAAGCGTGGAGTACCATGAAAAAAAGTGTCACAAAACGAGGGGAAATGAGGCAAAATGGGGAAATTTTACATAACGCAAGCTATAGTCATTTTCACAAGGGAAGATGCCCCTGCCGGACGGGGAGAGTGGACAGGTCTGCAGTGTGTGTGTTTATGTAATATTCTGTACAGGTTTCTGGCAAGAGTGAAAGGGCGATTAACATTCTTATACATACTATCACCCCTCTCTCTCCTTCATATACACACGACCACCTCTCTCTATACAAATACCTAGTTGAAGTTCATTTAGTGAAATATTAGATTGATGCAAAATTAACGCCAGTTTTCATTGACACTAAATCACACCAACTAAATAAAAACAATAGCGGTTGTTGGTTTAATTAACAGCGGTTGTTAATTTAATTGATTAAAAATAACAACGGTTGTTGATTTTTTATCATCCCGATAGTAGAGGAAATTTTAAGTTATACCAGGGTAGGCTGAAAAGTCCATAGGCTTACTATGAAAGAGTGATGTTAGGGCTTTGAAATTTTGCACGCATTAATTTCAACTCTTAATAACCGCATAGTTTCTTTCCAGGGACTATGTTGAAAAATAAACCTCATTTGGTCATTGCACGAGAGTATCTTGGTCAGCTAATGAACCTTTCATCCGACCCCCGTGTATTAGGTAAAATAAAATGTTTCTAACAGATACAGGTGATTGGAAGACACCAGCCAATGTTTCTAACAGATACAGGTGATTGGAAGACACCAGCCAATGTTTCTAACAGATACAGGTGATTGGAAGACACCAGCCAATGTTTCTAACAGATACAGGTGATTGGAAGACACCAGCCAATGTTTCTAACAGATACAGGTGATTGGAAGACACCAGCCAATGTTTCTAACAGATACAGGTGATTGGAAGACACCAGCAAATGTTTCTAACAGATACAGGTGATTGGAAGACACCAGCAAATGTTTCTAACAGATACAGGTGATTGGAAGACACCAGCCAATGTTTCTAACAGATACAGGTGATTGGAAGACACCAGCCAATGTTTCTAACAGATACAGGTGATTGGAAGACACCAGCCAATGTTTCTAACAGATACAGGTGATTGGAAGACACCAGCAAATGTTTCTAACAGATACAGGTGATTGGAAGACACCAGCAAATGTTTCTAACAGATACAGGTGAAGAGACCACCCAAAATATTCAAGGCTGATAAGAAAAATATTTGAAAAATATATTAGATTTTAAAGAGACTCGGTGGTTTGGGAATATATAAAAATGAAAACGATAGAAACAGTGCTAGATTTAGATTTGGTGAGGTCGTAGAAACTATAAAAAAGAATGGAAGACTTGTTGAAAAATTAGACAAGGGACACTCACAACAATTTGAAAATATTAGCTTTTTAATTATATTTTTAGAGCTATGTAGATTGTGAGGCCCTAAGAATGAGGTAGAGGGTAGGTTCAATAAATGTAGAGAGAATTTGAAATAGAAGAGGTGATAAGAATGTGTGTGGTTTATATTGAAGATTAGTAAATAGTTTCAGTTCTACCAGCACTCACACTGTCATACTAACTTAAAATATAAAGTGGGGAGGGGCTGATATATTAACACAGGACCAACGGGAATAACACATTCTCATTACACAAGAACCTTTCTTAGAGAGAGACTTGGGGGGGGGGGTCAACGATGGATATATATATATATATATACAGACAGAGAGAGAGAGATAGATATACAGACAGATATATATATATATATATATATATATATACATACAGAGAGAGAGAGATATACAGACAGATATATATGTATATATATATATATACAGACAGAGAGAGAGATAGATAGATACAGATAGATAGATACAGACAGATATATATATATATATATATATATATATACAGACAGAGAGAGATAGATAGATATACAGACAGATATATATATATATATATACTCTTGGCGCAGCAGATTTGAAAAAAATTCCCGGTATAAGGTTACATTTCTTTGTTTATTTTTTTATATATGAATATTGATTGTTCCTTATATCTCATTCTGTTATTTTGCCCGAGAAAATATATGTGTGTCATCAAATGTTGTACACACATAGATATTTTTTCAATTGAGTTCTTAGCATGTGGCCTGAATTCCTTTTAGAGTTCATTGTCACGTGCATGTATTGTTTTTTTTTGCGGTAATTCACTTCCTCATTTTTTGAATCAGTTCGAGCACTTCTTTCAGAACTGCTGGACTGGCAACCTGACAGATACCTCAGGCACAGAAAGTGATTATCGCTAAATGCTGATGTTGGTTAGATTATCAATATTAGTATTATTGGGGCACCCACTGATGAATTATAGGAGCCCACTTGAATATATATCTATTGATGGTATACAAGCTCCTACATAAATTGGTATAATTTCACCCAAATTGTAGGAGTCCTATAATGAAACGAGACGTCCGTCTGGGAAGAGATATATTAGATATGTCTCATTTGAAATAATACAGCCAATTTTCCACGCAATACTTTTAGTTAGCACCCCGAACACATAATTGGGAATATAATCACTTATTTCCACATGTTTGTTGAGTGAGTTGGAATTTGGCCGGAGTATCGCTAAAAAGCTTTCTCCGATATTGTATTTATTTATATATATATATATATATATATATATATATATATACAGAGAGATATATATATATACAGAGAGAGAGATACAGACATATATATATATATATATATATATACACAGACAGATATATATATATACATATATATATATATATATATATACAGACAGATATATATATATATATACATATATATACAGACAGATATATATATATATATATATATACATATATATATATATATATATATATATATACAGACAGATATATATATATATATATATATATATCATCATCACCGTTTTACGTCCGTTCTTCCACGCTAGCATGGGTTAGACGGGTTGTCCTGTTGTGGGCAGTGTCTGGTCGGCTGACCATGCCTTGCTCATACAGGAACTGATCTGGCTTGATTTCTACAGCTGGATGCCCTTCCTAACACCAACCTCATTTACAGTGAGTGCTGGGTGCTTTTTCATGGCACTTACACGTCCACTTTACAGTGTGGGCTGGGTGCTTTTTTTGCCGTGGCACCTCCACGACCACCATGTGGTGGGGTGGGTGGGGGTATATTGTCTATATGCTTCAGCTTGTACCCATGGGAGGTTGGGTACTCTGTATTACTGCATGACGCCAGAAATCACGGTTGTGTGTCATTGCCTTTGAGAGGTGTAATTGGGTAAGGTCGGCTTTTATCACCTCATGCCAGATCATCTTGGGTCTCCCCACTCCGCGGTTTCCATCAACTTCTAGTGCTCTGCACCTTTTTATGCAGCTGTCATCCTTCATACGCATCACATGTCCATACCAGCGCAACCACCTCTCCTGCACACAGCATTTGATTCCTCTTATGCTCAGTCTCTCTCTCAATTCATTTATGCTTTGTCGTTCACGTATATTACTGTTACACATCCATCGGAGCATGCAGGCTTCGTTTCTCTCTAATCTACGTAAGTCTTCCACTTTCAGCGCCCAGGTCTCACTACCATGCAACATCGCTGTTCGGATAGACGCATCATACAGTCTGCCTTTCATTCTGAGGGAGAAGCCTTTTGCAGCTAGCAGTGGTAGTAGTTCCCTAAACTTCTTCCATCCCGTTCTTACCCTAGTTATTGTACTTTCTGAACACCCACCTCCGTTGCTAATTCGGTCACCTAGGTAGCAGAAGCTGTCTACTGTTTCTACAGAGCCCTCCCAGAGATTGGTGGTACTTGTTTCCTGTGGCTGTTTGCTGCTTGCTGTCTCAGTATAGCTGCTGCATGTGAAGCCTACATTCTTAATTAAGCTTCCTAAGATCCCTCTACATCTCTTGTGTACCCATTGTTTGCATTTTGGGCAGAGAATGGAGTTCCTACCTACACCTTTCCTACATACTGAGCAAGGCCATTTCCCTGAGGGGATCTGGGTTCTGTTTTCTCGTCTACTTACAAGGACCTTAGTCTTTGTCATGTTGACTTTGAGACCCTTTCTTTCTAGTCCCGGCTTCCAACTTTGGAATTTATTCTCTAGTTCTACCATAGATTCAGCTATGAGTGTGAGGTCATCAGCATACAGGAGTTCCCATGGGCATCCGGTCTTAAACTCCTCCGTTATTGCCTGCAGGACTATGATGAACAGGAGGGGGCTAAGAACAGAGCCCTGGTGGACCCCAACCTGTACGCTAAATTCCTCGCTATACTCATTGCTAATCATAACTTTGTTGACTGCTCCCCTATACATGGCTTGTACCGCTTTCACAAGCCATTCATCTACTCCTAGTTTTCTAAGAGCCCACCAGATTACAGCATGTAGAACTCTGTCAAAGGCTTTCTCAAGGTCGACAAATGCCAAGTAGAGTGGCTTACTTTTAGCTAGGTACTTTTCCTGTAATTGCCTCACAAGGAAGAGGGCATCAGTGGTGCCTCTTCCTGGTACAAACCAAAATTGCATCTCGTCTATTTTCACCCTGTCCCTAATCAACTGTGCTATAACACTTTCTGTTACTTTCATGACCTGGTCCATCAACTTTATACCTCTATAGTTTCCTCTATCTAGTGCATCGCCTTTACCTTTGTAGCATTTGACAATGATGCTACTGCACCAATCTTTTGGTATGACACCTTCTAGTATTACCTGGTTAACAATACGTGTGGTTATAGTGTGACCTACAGACCCAGATGCCTTCAGCATCTCGGCAGCTATACCCGATGGACCGGTTGCCTTCCCCATCTTCATATCTTTGATTGCCTTACTTACTACGCTGCTGCTGACTTGTACTGCTGGCCCCTCTATAGGGTCTACTTGGGGTAGGGTCTCTTCTTCCCATGCATTCTCCTCGTTTAGTAATCTATCATAATGACTCTTCCATGCATCTTTCTTCTCAGCACTTGTGAGGGCAAGCTCACCTTTATCATTCCGGATACACTTCTCTCCAATGACATCACAACTATCTCTGACACACTGCCTTGCAATCTTGAATACCTCCTGTTTCTGGTCCTCATGTTGCAAAAACATGCTTGAATTTTCTATCCTCTGCTTCCCTCCTAGCTAAGTATACTTGTCGCCTAGCTTCCCTCTTGGTCTCTATGTAATATACCCTGCTCCCCCCGTTCTTCCATTCTTTCCATGCCTGTCTCTTGGCCTTAATTGCTTCATCTACCTTATTGTTCCACCACCAAGTCACTCTCCTCCTGCTTGAGGTCTTACTCCAGCCACAGACCTCATCCGTCGCCTCTAGTAAATTATTTTTTAGGAACTCCCAGTTCTCTTCTATATTAAATG
>OZ024740.1:435567793-435570293 GCA_964016885.1 Eledone cirrhosa | reverse complement strand
TATATATATATATAGATATATATATATATATATATATACAGATATATATATATATATATATACAGATATATATATATATATATACAGATATATACAGATATATATATATACAGATATATACAGATATATATATATACAGATATATACAGATATATATATATATATATACAGATATATATATATATATATATATATATATATATATACAGATATATACAGATATATATATATATATATACAGATACCACATCCCTTTCTTCGTCCTCACTGAAACCTCCACCATCTCAGTAACCTCCACTTGGAAGCCGAGGTGAAAGTGAAAAATTTCAAAGCCATCCGTGCTGATCGCGCTGGCAGAAGAAAGGGTGGAACTGCCATTTATGTCCATAATTCTTTCTCAACAGAGGCTATGAACATATTCACTAATGGATACTGTGAGGCAGTCACTGTATTCAGTCAAACCAACAACCTATTAGTAGTTGGGCTCTATAGGCCACCCCAAACGCCTGTACCATGCTTCAAGGAATGCCTCAACAGCATAAAGTGTTTCATCCAAGAGTGTCACCCTGACAACATCTTAATGATGGGGGACTTCAACCTCCCCGGAGTTGACTGGTCCACAAACACCCTGCCACCAGGTTCTTCTGCCTCAACCTCTGACAGGGAAGCTGTGGAATCGCTTCTTGACTTCATGGATGATTTCTTCCTATCCCAACTAGTGCTCGAACCAACGAGGTGCCACAAAAACGTCCTAGACTTAATTTTCAGCAATCACACTGACAATATCCACAATATTGCAGTGGAGAAAACTCTACTCTCTGATCATGACATGGTTCTCTGTGATCTGAGATTCCACCGTCCAATATACAAACCCAATGTCATTTCTCCTGTCCATCCGTTTGACGCTATGGATTTCCACAATGCAAACTGGGAAGCGATCAGTCATGATCTTGCACATGTCGACTGGTCCTTCACGCACACTCATACACCCACTAACATCAAAAAGTCCTGGCAGACATTTGTGGACACTGTTACAAACATATGTGCTAAACACACCCCATTAAGAACTATAAACAAATCTAAGAGCAGAATCCCTAGAAATAGAAAAACGCTCATCAGAAAAATTAAGAGAACGAACAAAAAAAATCAACAATCTGAAATACTGTCAGCAGCAACACATCAACTTGACTGCCATTTCATCACTAGAGATTAAAAAACATAACCTCCAAAACAACATAATGTCCCTCATCAACAATCAGAGAAGAGCTGAAGAGGCCTGGGCCATTGAGAAGATCAAACTCAATCCCAAAGTGTTCTTTTCATTTGCAAAAAAACACAAAATCACTGGCTCTACTGTTGGCCCTCTAATTGATGAAAATGGCACTCTTCAAGACAATGCTAAAACCATGGGTGAGATACTGCAGAAACAATACTGCTCTGTTTTCAGCAATCCTGATATGGCCGATCTGGGCTGTATCGGCGATGTTACTCCCCATTACACCTTATCGGACATAACGTTTGGCGCCCCTGATGTCTTGGCGGCAATAAAGGAAATCAAGCATAATTCAGCAGTAGGTCCCGATAGGTTCCCTGCTTGTGTCTTGAAGGCGTGTCAACACCAACTTGCTTCTCCTCTTGCCAATCTGTGGCGGAACTCACTGGATGCTGGATATGTGCCAGAAAACCTTCTATCCCAGTCTGTTGTCCCAGTTTTCAAAAAGGGAAACAAATCCCTTGCCGTGAATTACCGTCCAATCTCACTCACCTCTCATATCATTAAGGTATTTGAGCGAGTGGTGAGATCGCGAATGACCCACTTCCTTGAGAGTAACAATATGCTGAACTCCAACCAGCATGGATTCCGTAATGGAAGGGATTGCCTGACGCAACTACTGCATCACTTTGATGATATTTTGAGAGCCTTGGGAGAGGGTTCCAACACTGATGTTATCTACCTTGATTTCAGCAAGGCCTTTGACAGGGTTGATCATAACATTCTACTGAGAAAGCTGTCCAATATTGGTGTCACTGGAAAGCTGCTGCAGTGGATCAAGAGCTTCCTGTCAAACAGAACCCAACATGTTGTAGTTGAGGGAGTCAAATCAAGCCCAGCCAAAGTCAGTAGTGGAGTCCCACAAGGCACTGTGTTGGGCCCACTTCTCTTCATCATCTATATTAATGACATCACTGACATCATCAAACACAGCAACATTAAAATTTTCGCTGATGATTCCAAGCTCCAAAAGGTCATCAATGGCGTGGATGACCGGATAAGCCTTCAGTCAGACCTACTGGCTGTTACCCAATGGGCAGAAAAGAACAACATGTTACTGAACGAAGACAAATTCGAACTGATCCACTTTGGAAAAGAGGATGCTCTGAAACTCCCGTACTCCCTTCCCTCCGGGGAAACTCTCGTGGCATCTAACAACATCAGAGACTTGGGAGTAACCGTGGACAGCAACATAAGCTGGACCACGCATATAAGCAGCAAAGTTGA
>OZ024740.1:435552793-435557793 GCA_964016885.1 Eledone cirrhosa | reverse complement strand
TAGCTATCATCAGCACCGTATACCCATCTGCCAGATGGTTGAACGTTCGAAAGTATATACTTTCCTTATGAAAATTAATGGCTGAGCAGCCTAATTTACATATCGAGTGAGTTAAATCGGTCAGGCGCACCGAAAACGATAAGTTGTAATAAAATGAAAACGAAATTTCATTTCTCACTCTTAGTACGGCACTTACTTAAATGTAAATATGTATGTATACGTACATACCTATATGTATACAGATGTACAGTAGCATGCATATATATATATATATACAGATATATATATATATATACAGATATATATATACAGATATCATCATCATCATCGTTTAACGTCCATGTTCCACGCTTGCATGGGTTTGGACGGGAGTTTTCCAACTTGAGGCAAGAGTGGCGGGTTTTCTACAGCTCGATGCCCTTCCTAACACCAACCACATTTAGAGTGTGGGTCTGGGAGGTTTTTACCGTGTTGCCTACACGGCCACATTACAGCGTGGACTGTGTTTTTTTGTCGTGACACCTACACGATCTCATTTGTTTCGGCCTGGATGTTGTGGCACCAACATAACTTTACATTGAAGGGGGCAGTGTGGATGGGACGGGGGTGGTGGGACGGGGGTGTATTTTGTTAGAGATGCCTACTAACTGTAGTAGGTTTTACTTTGTATTTAGGTAAGGTGGGTCTTCTCTATTACTGAGTACCGCCAAAGATCTCAGTCCAGTGACATTGTCTTGGAGAGGTGTAAGTGTGTGAGGTCGGAGTTTATCAGGTTGTCCCAGGTTTTTCTGGGTCTGCCTACTCCGTGGCTACCGTCTATTTTTATTGCCCTGCACTTTTTTATACAGCTGTCGTCTTTCATGCGCATCACGTGACCATACCAACGTAACCTTCTCTCGTGTAAACAACATCTGATCCCTCTTATTTCTAATTTTTCCCTTAGTTCGTTTATGCGTTGCCGTTCGCGTATATTACTATTACACATCCAGCGGAGCATGCAAGCTTCGTTCCTCTCTAGTCTGCGTATATCCTCTGCACACAATGCCCAGGTCTCACTGCCATGCAACATTGCTGTTCGTATGTAGGCATCATACAGCCTGCCTTTCATTTTTAAGGAGAACCCTTTAGCGGCTAATAGTGGTATAAGCTCTCTGAACTTTTTCCATCCAGTTCTGACTCTAGCTACTGTACTTTCAGAGCACCCACCCCCACTGCTGATTTTGTCACCCAGGTAACGGAAGCTGTCCACTATTTCTATAGAACCCTCTGCGCAGTTGAAAGAGCTAGTATATATATATATATATACAGATATATATATATATAGTTTGTAGGAAAGAAAATAAGGCGCCGGTCACTTCCGGGAAATGGCCATGCTCAGTGTGTAGGAAAGGCGTAGGTAGAAACTCCATTTTATGTCCCAAATGCAAAGTATCGGTGCATAAAAGATGTAGTGGGATCACAGGTAAGCTAACTAAGAACATAGATTTTATATGTGGCCGGTGCTCTGGTGCAATAAGTAGCAGCAAGTGCCCACAAAATACTAGCTCTTTCAATTGCACAGATGGTTCTATAGAAATAGTGGACACCTTCCGTTACCTGGGTGACAAAATCAGCAGTGGGGGAGGGTGCTCTGAAAGTACTGTAGCTAGAGTCAGAACTGGATGGAAAAAGTTCAGAGAGCTTATACCACTATTAGCCGCTAAAGGGTTCTCCCTAAAAATGAAAGGCAGGCTTTATGATGCCTGCATACGAACAGCAATGTTGCATGGCAGTGAGACATGGGCATTGTGTGCAGAGGATATATGCAGACTAGAGAGGAACGAAGCTTGCATGCTCCGCTGGATGTGTAATAGTAATATAGGTGAACGGCAAAGCATAAACGAACTAAGGAAAAAATTAGAAATAAGAGGGATCAGATGTTGTTTACTCGAGAGAAGGCTACGTTGGTATGGACACGTGATGCGCATGAAATTCGATAGCTGTATAACAAAGTGCAGGGCAATAAAGATAGACGGTAGCCACGGAATAGGCAGACCTAGAAAAACCTGGGACGAGCTGATAAACTCCGACCTCACACACTTACACCTCTCCAAGACAATGTCACTGGACCGAGACCTTTGGCGGTACTCAGTAATAGAGAAGACCCGCCTTACCTAAATACATAGTAAAACCTACTACAGTCAGTAGGCACCTCTAACAAAATACACCCCCGTCTCACTACCCCCACCCCATCCACACCACAACTTTCAATGTAAAGTTATGTTGGTACCACAACATCCAGGCCGAAACAAATGAGGTCGTGTAGGTGTCACGACAAAAAAAAACACAGTCCACACTGTAATGTGGCCGTGTAGGTAACACGGTAAAAACCTCCCAGTTCCACACTGTGAATATGGTTGGTGTTAGGAAGGGCATCCAGCCGTAGAAAACCCGCCAGACAATCCTATGCAAGCAAGACAACCACTCTTGCCTCAAGTGGGAAAACTCCCGTCCAAACCCATGCAAAGAATGTCATCTCGCTACTACCTCCCCATGAGACACGATGGGATAGCTAGAACCATCTGGAACGTACTTCGGAAATCAAAATTAACAACAAACGAGGAAGAATATATTGAGACAGATGGCACTAAGGAATACTGGTGGAACCTGAAAATAAAAACTGCCACCAAATTAAAGCACAACCGGCCTGATATTGTTGTTTGGGACCACACATTGAAAACATGTTCTGTTGTGGAGATCAGCTGCCCACTTGATGTAAACGTTGTCAGAAAAATACAGGAGAAGGAGGACATCTACGGACCATTGATGAGGAGTTTACAAATCCAGTATCCAAGATACACCTTTAGCTTCATACCCATCATTATTGGAGCTACGGGTTATATACCAACCCGCTTGGACCAATGTATAACTGAACTCGGATACATCTAGGATGAACTCGGATTTGCGGACAAAGAGCGCAGCTCCCTAATTCATAGTCTTACAAATGACTGCGATAGCTGGCACCTTCAAAATTTGCAAAACATTCTTGCGATTCAAGGGATGACAATTTCTTTTCTTTTACAACCTTGCCACCAGGAAGGTGGCATTTACATATATATATATATATACACATATATATATATATATATATATATATATATATACAGACAGATATATATATATATATATATATATATATACAGACAGATATATATATATATATATATATATATATATATATATATACAGACAGATATATATATATATATATATATATATACAGACAGATATATATATATACACAGACAGATATATATATATATAAACCCATGCAAGCGTGGAACACGGACGTTAAACGATGATGATGATATATATATATATACAGACAGATATATATATATATATATATATATATATATATAGACAGATATATATATATATATATATATATATATAGACAGATATATATATATATATATATATATATATATAGACAGATATATATATATATATATATATATACAGACAGATATATATATATATATATATATATATATATATATACAGACAGATATATATATATATATATATACAGACAGATATATATATATATATACAGACAGATATATATATATATATATATATATACATATATATAGACAGAGAGAGAGAGAGACATAGAGAACGGAGGGGGGGGGGGGGTTGTAATGTCCAACAACATTTTTTTTCTCTAATTCCAAAACAAAATTATGTGGTGAACGGATCCCAGATTGTGAGAGAATGTGTATATAAGGTGTGTAGAATATGGTGTGTATATAAGGTGTGTAGAATATGGTGTGTAGGATAAGGTGTGTAGAATATGGTGTAATCTGTCTTACCTGTTGTATAAGGTATGTCGGAGGCGGAAGATACTATTAGCATTATGTCTCCTCTGGTATAATACAATAGATAGGTTCGGGTGTAAGAGGTAAAACATTTAGCAGCTCAAATTGGTTTGGTCTTCACAGTAAACAGTAAGTACTCGCAATAAGAACTGCACTGGAAGTAGTGGTGGCAGTAGTGGTAGTGGTGGTAGTAGTAGTAGTTGTGGTAGTAGTAGTAGTGGTTGTGGCTGTGGTAGTAGGTGTGGTAGTAGTAGTGGCTGTAGTAGTGTACACTGGTTCCAATGGGTGGAATAAGAGATTGATAAATTGGACTCAATATTATATGTATTAATGACTCCAATAAAATGTCCGGTACGTATTAAAACAGATTGCTACATATACACATACTTGGTGCATATATAATGTATAATATATATATACACATATATATACACACTTATATATACACACTTATATATATATATACATGACGGTGTTGTGATAGTTAATAAAGTAGAAGGCGAGGATGAACTTGAACTTGGCAAAACACTGTTGTGGTGGAGGTTTTGTTGTCATTGTTGGTGGTGGTAGTAGTGGTAGTGGTGGTGGTAGTAGTGGTAGCAGCAGTGGTGGTGGTAGTAGTAGTAGTAGTAGTAGGTGGTGGTAGTAGTAGTAGTGGTGGTGGTAGTAGTAGTAGTAGTAGTAGTGGTAGCAGTAGTGGTGATAGTAGTAGTTGTGGTAGCAGTAGAGGTTGTGGTAGTAGTAGTAGTAATGGCAGTGGTAGTAGTAGTAGTAATGGTAGTGGTAGCAGTAGTGGTGGTAGTAGTGGTTGTGGTAGTAGTGGTAGTAGTAGTGGTGGTGGTAGTGGTGGTGGTGGTAGTAGTAGTACTGGTAGTAGTAGTAGTGGTGGTAGCAGTAGTGGTTGTAGTAGTTGTGGTAGTAGTAGTAGTAGTGGTGGTAGCAGTAGTAGTTGTGGTAGTAGTAGTAGTAGTAGTAGTAGTAGTAGTAGTAGTAGTAGTGGTGGTAGCAGTAGTGGTTGCGGTAGTAGTAGTAGTAGTAGTAGTAGTAGCAGTAGTGGTTGTGGTAGTAGTAGTGGCGGTAGCAGTAGTGGTTGCGGTAGTAGTAGTAGTAGTAGTGGTGGTAGTGGTTGTGGTAGTA
>OZ024740.1:435530293-435547793 GCA_964016885.1 Eledone cirrhosa | reverse complement strand
CGGAATGAGACATACAGGAAGGTGTGGAGAAGAAAGGTCTGGAAGCTAAAAGACCTTTCACTAAAATACAAATTTAGGAAAGCCCTTCAAGATGTGTATGACGAAAAAGAAGACGATTTAGAGACGTATGACATAGACTGGAATTTCTTACGTGACAACTTACTGCAGACTACTGATGAAACTTGTGGCTGGAGCAGAGGTCCAACCAGACAGAGAGTGACCTGGTGGTGGAACAGCAGTGTAGATAAGGCCATTAGAGACAAAAGACTAGCATGGAAGGCTTGGAAAAAGGGTGGGAGTAGGGAAGAATATACAGCTGCTAAGAGAGAAGCTAGACATCAGGTGTACCTAGCACGCAGGGAGGCTGAGAGTAGGAGGTTTGCCAATGTTCTGCGACGGGAAGATCAGAGGCGTGTGGTGTTCCACATTGCAAGGCAGTGTGTCAATGCAAATCAGGATGTTGTTGGTGATAAATGTGTCCGGAACGATGCCGGTGTACATAGTGTCACGAATCATCAGAAAAAGGAGGCCTGGAAATGTCATTATGAGAGACTGATGAATGTGGAGAACGAATGGGAGAGAGAGAAATTACCCTCAGTAGATCCGACAGAGGGACCAGCTATTGAGATTGACGAATATAGGGTCCAAGAGGCGATTAAGGAAATGAAAAATGGTAAGGCTGCTGGACCATCGGGAATGGTTGCTGAGATGCTGAAGGCATCAGGGGACGTAGGCACTAAACTGGTTGCATGCATCATCAATCAGGCTATATATGGTGGTGTCATACCCAAAGACTGGTGAAGCAGTATTCTCATAAATTGCTACAAAGGTAAAGGGGATGCTCTGGAGAGGAGCAATTATATGGGTATAAAACTGATGGATCAGGTTATGAAAGTGGCAGAAAGGATATTAGCACAACTAATTAGAGAAAGGGTCAAACTAGATGAGATGCAGTTTGGTTTTGTGCCTGGGAAGAGTACAACAGATGCCCTCTTCTTGGTGAGACAATTGCAAGAGAGGTTCTTAGAGAAAAATAAGCCACTATACTTAGCCTTTGTTGACCTAGAGAAGGCCTTTGATAGTGTACCCCGATCTGTCATCTGGTGGTCCCTAAGGAAACTAGGTGTTGAGGAATGGCTTGTGAGGACAGTGCAAACTTTGTACAGTCAGTAAAGTCAGAGTAGGAATGGAGTTTAGTGAGGAATTCCAGATACAAGTAGGAGTACATCAAGGTTTGGTCCTCAGCCTGCTCTTGTTCATTATAGTCTCCAAGCCATAACAGAGGAGTTTAAGACTGGCTGTCTATGGGAACTTCTCTATGCTGACGATCTGGTTCTTATAGCAGAATCAGTAGAGGGGCTAGAGAATAAATTCTGGCTATGGAAACAGCAGTTGGAAGCAAGAGGACTGAGAGTGAACCTAGCTAAGACAAAAGTGTTGATGAGTAGAAAAGAGGACAAGACTCTGATTCCGCCAGGGAAATGGCCATGTTCGATATACAGAAAAGGAACTGGCATAAATTCTATAAAATGCACACAATGCAGATCCTGGGAACACAAGAGATGTAGTGGGATAGCAGGCAAACTAACAGGTAGGGAGAAATATGTATGCAGTAGATGTACAGGGAAATTAGACAGTAGAAGTCGCATTGATAGACACATTTTTCAAATGCAGGAGGGTGCTATAGAAGTGGTGGATAGCTTCCGGTACCCAGGAGATCAGATTAGCATGGGGGGGGGGGGGGGGGGTTCCGAAGCCATAGTATCTAGAATAAGGGTGCGTTGGAAGAAGTTTAGGGAGCTGCTTCCTCTGCTGACGAAGAAGGGTTTCTCCCTGCGTACGAAAGGCTGGTTATATGATGCCTGTGTGAGGAGCACGATGTTGCATGGTAGTGAGACATGGGCAGCAACTGCAGAGGATATGCCATGGCTGGAGAGAAATGAGGCAAACATGCTCCGTTGGATGTGCAATGTCAATGTGCGTGAACGACCCAGCATGAATGTGTTGAGAGAGAAACTGTCTGAGAGGGATAGAATGTAGTGTACAGGAGAGGAGACTGAGGTGGTATGGACATGTGATGCGCATGGAGGATGACTGATGGGTGAAGAAGTGCCAGGACATGCCAGTTGAAGGAAGACGTGGTAGAGGTAGACCACGAAAAACATGGGCGGAGGTGGTGAGAACAGACCTCAGATCATTGAAGCTCACGGTGGAGATGACGAAGGACCGTGACGAGTGGAGAGATGCTGTGCTGAATAAGACCCGTCCCACCCTTGCAAGCAGGGAAGAGCGGACGAAAATGATGATGAGAGAGAGAGAGAGAGAGAGAGAGAGAGAGAGAGAGAGAGAGAGAGAGAGAGAGAGTAAAATTCCTGAAATCCATGGATGAGTTCTCTCCAGCTGATGCGAGAGGTGAGAATAAATGAGAGTAAGACAAAGTATCTGGTAGAGAACATTAAGAATGTGGGCGGGAAGCTGTTAGAGCTGGTTGAGGACTTCCTGTATCAAAGATTGGGAACACAGAGGATGGTGGGAGGAAGAGCAAAGCCTGGGCAGCATCGCAGTTTGAGGTCAGTATAAAGACCTGAAGATATATATATATATATATATATAACACCCATGAGCCCAGCTAGTCTTGCTTAGGAACCCAGCTGGATCAATTGGAGACAGTTGCTTCTGACAGGACCCACTGGAAGGAGTGTTTGAGGACTCTGTCCCAACGACCCTCTCAAGAAGAAGAAAAAGAAAAAGAAAAAGAAGAAAAAGAAGAAGAAAAAGAAAAAAGAAAAAGAAAAAAAGAAGAAGGTGATAGTTATATATGAGCTAGATTTGTAACAAATATTTCTTATATAAAACTATTTTGGGAAATTTTATTTCAAGTAGAACCATGGATAGTTTTGCTTCAGGGAGGCTTGGTGGTTAGAGAATTAGATTCACAACTGTGAGGTTGTGAGTTCGATTTCCAGACTGGTGATGTGTTATGTCCTTGAGCAAGACACTTTATTTTATATTGCTCTTTCTGCAGTATCAGCAATGGAGAGGCCAATAGAAACATTGTTTCCTTGGTGTGCTTGGATGAGTTTCACCTCACTTGGTAAATGAATAAGGTATGAGATCTTGTCAGTCAATTCCACCAACATCCTACACTCAATCATGGTGCAGCTAGTAGTTGGGGTGCCACTGGCACAGCTAGTAGTTGGGGTGCCACTGGCGCAGCTAGTAGTTGGGGTGCCACTGGTGCAGCTAGTAGTTGGGGTGCCACTGGTGCAGCTAGTAGTTGGGGTGCCACTGGTACAGCTAGTAGTTGGGGTGTCACTGGTGCAGCTAGTAGTTGGGGTGTCACTGGTACAGCTAGTAGTTGGGGTGCCACTGGTACAGCTAGTAGTTGGGGTGTCACTGGTGCAGCTAGTAGTTGGGGTGTCACTGGTGCAGCTAGTAGTTGGGGTGCCACTGGTGCAGCTAGTAGTTGGGGTGCCACTGGTGCAGCTAGTAGTTGGGGTGCCACTGGTACAGCTAGTAGTTGGGGTGTCACTGGTGCAGCTAGTAGTTGGGGTGTCACTGGTACAGCTAGTAGTTGGGGTGCCACTGGTACAGCTAGTAGTTGGGGTGCCACTGGTGCAGCTAGTAGTTGGGGTGCCACTGGTACAGCTAGTAGTTGGGGTGCCACTGGTACAGCTAGTAGTTGGGGTGCCACTGGTACAGCTAGTAGTTGGGGTGTCACTGGTGCAGCTAGTAGTTGGGGTGTCACTGGTGCAGCTAGTAGTTGGGGTGCCACTGGTGCAGCTACTCGTTTGGGTGCCACTGGTACAGCTAGTAATTGGGGTGCCACTCTAGATGTGCCACTGTAACAGCTAGTAGTTGGGGTGCCACTGGTGCAGCCAGTAGTTGGGGTGCCACTAGTTCAACCAGTTGTTGGGGTGTCACTCTAGATGTGCCACTGGTACAGCCAGTTGTTGGGGTGCCACTGGTACAGCAAAATGTTGGGGTGCGACCCTAGATGTGACACTGGTACAGCCAGTTGTTGGGGGTGCCACCCTAGATGTGCCACTGGTACAGCCAGTCGTTAGGGTGCCACTCTAGACACATTTGTAGTCAACTGTCACCACAGATCTCTATTCTCTGTCATATGTAGACAGGTTTCAGTGTTGGGACAAGTCTTTGATGTTATCAGACCAGGATGTTCTTTGTCTGCCTCTCCTTCACCCTCCCCCAACTGTGACCTGAAGGATGGTTTTATATAGGAAATCATGGTGAGATATGAAACCAAACCAGGCAAACTTCCATCTTTTCACCATCACAAGGAATGGTGCCTGTCTGCCAGTCTATTTCTTGACTTATTGCCATCTTAAAATACATATATTAATCTATTCCAGTAAATAACAGCCAAATCTCCTTAAATTAAACCACACTGTCTTAAAACACAGACATGTTTGATAAAGTATTCTAGATACACTGCCTTAAAACACAGATATCTTTGATAAAGTAGCTCTAGATACACTGTCTTAAAACGCAGATGTCTTTGATAAAGTAGTTCTAGATACACTGTCTTAAAACACAGACAAGTTTGATAAAGTAGTTCTAGATACACTGTCTTAAAACGCAGATGTCTTTGATAAAGTAGTTCTAGATACACTGTCTTAAAACACAGATATCTTTGATAAAGTAGTTCTAGATACATTGTCTTAAAATACAGACAAGTTGGATAAAGTATTCTAGATAAACTGTCTTAAAACACAGATATGTTTGATAAAGTAGTTCTAGATACACTGTCTTAAAACACAGATATCTTTGATAAAGTAGTTCTAGATACATTGTCTTAAAACACAGACATGTTTGATAAAGTATTCTAGATACACTGCCTTAAAACACAGATATCTTTGATAAAGTAGCTCTAGATACACTGTCTTAAAACACAGACATGTTTGATAAAGTATTCTAGATACACTGCCTTAAAACACAGATATCTTTGATAAAGTAGCTCTAAAAACACTGTCTTAAAACACAGATATCTTTGATAAAGTAGTTCTAGATACACTGTCTTAAAACACAGATATCTTTGATAAAGTAGTTCTAGATACATTGTCTTAAAATACAGACAAGTTGGATAAAGTATTCTAGATAAACTGTCTTAAAACACAGATATGTTTGATAAAGTAGTTCTAGATACACTGTCTTAAAACACAGATATGTTTGATAAAGTAGTTCTAGATACACTGTCTTAAAACACAGATATCTTTGATAAAGTAGTTCTAGATACATTGTCTTAAAATACAGACAAGTTGGATAAAGTATTCTAGATAAACTGTCTTAAAACACAGATATGTTTGATAAAGTAGTTCTAGATACACTGTCTTAAAACACAGATATGTTTGATAAAGTAGTTCTAGATACACTGTCTTAAAACACAGATATGTTTGATAAAGTAGTTCTAGATACACTGTCTTAAAACACAGATATCTTTGATAAAGTAGTTCTAGATACACTGTCTTAAAACACAGATATCTTTGATAAAGTAGTTCTAGATACATTGTCTTAAAATACAGACAAGTTGGATAAAGTATTCTAGATAAACTGTCTTAAAACACAGATATGTTTGATAAAGTAGTTCTAGATACACTGTCTTAAAACACAGATATGTTTGATAAAGTAGTTCTAGATACACTGTCTTAAAACACAGATATCTTTGATAAAGTAGTTCTAGATACACTGTCTTAAAACACAGATATCTTTGATAAAGTAGTTCTAGATACACTGTCTTAAAACACAGATATCTTTGATAAAGTAGTTCTAGATACATTGTCTTAAAATACAGACAAGTTGGATAAAGTATTCTAGATAAACTGTCTTAAAACACAGATATGTTTGATAAAGTAGTTCTAGATACACTGTCTTAAAACACAGATATGTTTGATAAAGTAGTTCTAGATACATTGTCTTAAAATACAGACAAGTTGGATAAAGTAGTTCTAAATACACTGTCTTAAAACACAGATATCTTTGATAAAGTAGTTCTAGATACATTGTCTTAAAATACAGACAAGTTGGATAAAGTATTCTAGATAAACTGTCTTAAAACACAGATATGTTTGATAAAGTAGTTCTAGATACACTGTCTTAAAACACAGATATCTTTGATAAAGTAGTTCTAGATACACTGTCTTAAAACACAGATATCTTTGATAAAGTAGTTCTAGATACACTGTCTTAAAACACAGATATCTTTGATAAAGTAATTCTAGATACATTGTCTTAAAATACAGACAAGTTGGATAAAGTATTCTAGATAAACTGTCTTAAAACACAGATATGTTTGATAAAGTAGTTCTAGATACACTGTCTTAAAACACAGATATGTTTGATAAAGTAGTTCTAGATACACTGTCTTAAAACACATATCTTTGATA
The DNA here is from genome assembly GCA_964016885.1 of Eledone cirrhosa. Taxonomy (NCBI): domain Eukaryota; kingdom Metazoa; phylum Mollusca; class Cephalopoda; order Octopoda; family Eledonidae; genus Eledone; species Eledone cirrhosa. The sequence continues at coordinate 435,541,389 of OZ024740.1, read as the reverse complement.
AAGTAGTTCTAGATACACTGTCTTAAAACACAGATATCTTTGATAAAGTAGTTCTAGATACATTGTCTTAAAATACAGACAAGTTGGATAAAGTATTCTAGATAAACTGTCTTAAAACACAGACATGTTTGATAAAGTAGTTCTAGATACACTGTCTTAAAACACAGATATGTTTGATAAAGTAGTTCTAGATACACTGTCTTAAAACACAGATATGTTTGATAAAGTAGTTCTAGATACACTGTCTTAAAACACAGATATCTTTGATAAAGTAGTTCTAGATACACTGTCTTAAAACACAGATATCTTTGATAAAGTAGTTCTAGATACATTGTCTTAAAATACAGACAAGTTGGATAAAGTATTCTAGATAAACTGTCTTAAAACACAGATATGTTTGATAAAGTAGTTCTAGATACACTGTCTTAAAACACAGATATGTTTGATAAAGTAGTTCTAGATACACTGTCTTAAAACACAGATATCTTTGATAAAGTAGTTCTAGATACATTGTCTTAAAATACAGACAAGTTGGATAAAGTATTCTAGATAAACTGTCTTAAAACACAGATATGTTTGATAAAGTAGTTCTAGATACACTGGCTTAAAACACAGATATGTTTGATAAAGTAGTTCTAGATACACTGTCTTAAAACACAGATATCTTTGATAAAGTAGTTCTAGATACACTGTCTTAAAACACAGATATCTTTGATAAAGTAGTTCTAGATACATTGTCTTAAAATACAGACAAGTTGGATAAAGTATTCTAGATAAACTGTCTTAAAACACAGATATGTTTGATAAAGTAGTTCTAGACACACTGTCTTAAAACACAGATATGTTTGATAAAGTAGTTCTAGATACACTGTCTTAAAACACAGATATCTTTGATAAAGTAGTTCTAGATACATTGTCTTAAAATACAGACAAGTTGGATAAAGTATTCTAGATAAACTGTCTTAAAACACAGATATGTTTGATAAAGTAGTTCTAGATACACTGTCTTAAAACACAGATATCTTTGATAAAGTAGTTCTAGATACATTGTCTTAAAATACAGACAAGTTGGATAAAGTATTCTAGATAAACTGTCTTAAAACACAGATATGTTTGATAAAGTAGTTCTAGATAAACTGTCTTAAAACACAGATATGTTGATAAAGTAGTTCTAGATACACTGTCTTAAAACACAGATATCTTTGATAAAGTAGTTCTAGATACACTGTCTTAAAACACAGATATCTTTGATAAAGTAGTTCTAGATACATTGTCTTAAAATACAGACAAGTTGGATAAAGTATTCTAGATAAACTGTCTTAAAACACAGATATGTTTGATAAAGTAGTTCTAGATACACTGTCTTAAAACACAGATATGTTTGATAAAGTAGTTCTAGATACACTGTCTTAAAACACAGATATCTTTGATAAAGTAGTTCTAGATACATTGTCTTAAAATACAGACAAGTTGGATAAAGTATTCTAGATAAACTGTCTTAAAACACAGATATGTTTGATAAAGTAGTTCTAGATACACTGTCTTAAAACACAGATATGTTTGATAAAGTAGTTCTAGATACACTGTCTTAAAACACAGATATGTTTGATAAAGTAGTTCTAGATACACTGTCTTAAAACACAGATATATTTGATAAAGTAGTTCTAGATACATTGTCTTAAAATACAGACAAGTTGGATAAAGTATTCTAGATAAACTGTCTTAAAACACAGATATGTTTGATAAAGTAGTTCTAGATACACTGTCTTAAAACACAGATATGTTTGATAAAGTAGTTCTAGATACACTGTCTTAAAACACAGATATCTTTGATAAAGTAGTTCTAGATACACTGTCTTAAAACACAGATATCTTTGATAAAGTAGTTCTAGATACACTGTCTTAAAACACAGATATCTTTGATAAAGTAGTTCTAGATACATTGTCTTAAAATACAGACAAGTTGGATAAAGTATTCTAGATAAACTGTCTTAAAACACAGACATGTTTGATAAAGTAGTTCTAGATACACTGTCTTAAAACACAGATATGTTTGATAAAGTAGTTCTAGATACACTGTCTTAAAACACAGATATGTTTGATAAAGTAGTTCTAGATACACTGTCTTAAAACACAGATATCTTTGATAAAGTAGTTCTAGTTACACTGTCTTAAAACACAGATATCTTTGATAAAGTAGTTCTAGATACATTGTCTTAAAATACAGACAAGTTGGATAAAGTATTCTAGATAAACTGTCTTAAAACACAGATATGTTTGATAAAGTAGTTCTAGATACACTGTCTTAAAACACAGATATGTTTGATAAAGTAGTTCTAGATACACTGTCTTAAAACACAGATATCTTTGATAAAGTAGTTCTAGATACATTGTCTTAAAATACAGACAAGTTGGATAAAGTATTCTAGATAAACTGTCTTAAAACACAGATATGTTTGATAAAGTAGTTCTAGATACACTGGCTTAAAACACAGATATGTTTGATAAAGTAGTTCTAGATACACTGTCTTAAAACACAGATATCTTTGATAAAGTAGTTCTAGATACACTGTCTTAAAACACAGATATCTTTGATAAAGTAGTTCTAGATACATTGTCTTAAAATACAGACAAGTTGGATAAAGTATTCTAGATAAACTGTCTTAAAACACAGATATGTTTGATAAAGTAGTTCTAGACACACTGTCTTAAAACACAGATATGTTTGATAAAGTAGTTCTAGATACACTGTCTTAAAACACAGATATCTTTGATAAAGTAGTTCTAGATACATTGTCTTAAAATACAGACAAGTTGGATAAAGTATTCTAGATAAACTGTCTTAAAACACAGATATGTTTGATAAAGTAGTTCTAGATACACTGTCTTAAAACACAGATATCTTTGATAAAGTAGTTCTAGATACATTGTCTTAAAATACAGACAAGTTGGATAAAGTATTCTAGATAAACTGTCTTAAAACACAGATATGTTTGATAAAGTAGTTCTAGATACACTGTCTTAAAACACAGATATGTTGATAAAGTAGTTCTAGATACACTGTCTTAAAACACAGATATCTTTGATAAAGTAGTTCTAGATACACTGTCTTAAAACACAAATATCTTTGATAAAGTAGTTCTAGATACATTGTCTTAAAATACAGACAAGTTGGATAAAGTATTCTAGATAAACTGTCTTAAAACACAGATATGTTTGATAAAGTAGTTCTAGATACACTGTCTTAAAACACAGATATGTTTGATAAAGTAGTTCTAGATACACTGTCTTAAAACACAGATATCTTTGATAAAGTAGTTCTAGATACACTGTCTTAAAACACAGATATGTTTGATAAAGTAGTTCTAGATACACTGTCTTAAAACACAGATATGTTTGATAAAGTAGTTCTAGATACACTGTCTTAAAACACAGATATGTTTGATAAAGTAGTTCTAGATACACTGTCTTAAAACACAGATATCTTTGATAAAGTAGTTCTAGATACATTGTCTTAAAATACAGACAAGTTGGATAAAGTATTCTAGATAAACTGTCTTAAAACACAGATATGTTTGATAAAGTAGTTCTAGATACACTGTCTTAAAACACAGATATGTTTGATAAAGTAGTTCTAGATACACTGTCTTAAAACACAGATATCTTTGATAAAGTAGTTCTAGATACACTGTCTTAAAACACAGATATCTTTGATAAAGTAGTTCTAGATACACTGTCTTAAAACACAGATATCTTTGATAAAGTAGTTCTAGATACATTGTCTTAAAATACAGACAAGTTGGATAAAGTATTCTAGATAAACTGTCTTAAAACACAGATATGTTTGATAAAGTAGTTCTAGATACACTGTCTTAAAACACAGATATGTTTGATAAAGTAGTACTAGATACATTGTCTTAAAATACAGACAAGTTGGATGAAGTAGTTCTAAATACACTGTCTTAAAACACAGATATCTTTGATAAAGTAGTTCTAGATACATTGTCTTAAAATACAGACAAGTTGGATAAAGTATTCTAGATAAACTGTCTTAAAACACAGATATGTTTGATAAAGTAGTTCTAGATACACTGTCTTAAAACAGATATCTTTGATAAAGTAGTTCTAGATACATTGTCTTAAAATACAGACAAGTTGGATAAAGTATTCTAGATAAACTGTCTTAAAACATAGACATGTTTGATAAAGTAGTTCTAGATACACTGTCTTAAAACACAGATATGTTTGATAAAGTAGTTCTAGATACACTGTCTTAAAACACAGATATGTTTGATAAAGTAGTTCTAGATACACTGTCTTAAAACACAGATATCTTTGATAAAGTAGTTCTAGATACACTGTCTTAAAACACAGATATCTTTCATAAAGTAGTTCTAGATACATTGTCTTAAAATACAGACAAGTTGGATAAAGTATTCTAGATAAACTGTCTTAAAACACAGATATGTTTGATAAAGTAGTTCTAGATACACTGTCTTAAAACACAGATATGTTTGATAAAGTAGTTCTAGATACACTGTCTTAAAACACAGATATCTTTGATAAAGTAGTTCTAGATACATTGTCTTAAAATACAGACAAGTTGGATAAAGTATTCTAGATAAACTGTCTTAAAACACAGATATGTTTGATAAAGTAGTTCTAGATACACTGGCTTAAAACACAGATATGTTTGATAAAGTAGTTCTAGATACACTGTCTTAAAACACAGATATCTTTGATAAAGTAGTTCTAGATACACTGTCTTAAAACACAGATATCTTTGATAAAGTAGTTCTAGATACATTGTCTTAAAATACAGACAAGTTGGATAAAGTATTCTAGATAAACTGTCTTAAAACACAGATATGTTTGATAAAGTAGTTCTAGACACACTGTCTTAAAACACAGATATGTTTGATAAAGTAGTTCTAGATACACTGCCTTAAAACACAGATATCTTTGATAAAGTAGTTCTAGATACATTGTCTTAAAATACAGACAAGTTGGATAAAGTATTCTAGATAAACTGTCTTAAAACACAGATATGTTTGATAAAGTAGTTCTAGATACACTGTCTTAAAACACAGATATGTTTGATAAAGTAGTTCTAGATACACTGTCTTAAAACACAGATATGTTTGATAAAGTAGTTCTAGATACACTGTCTTAAAACACAGATATCTTTGATAAAGTAGTTCTAGATACATTGTCTTAAAATACAGACAAGTTGGATAAAGTATTCTAGATAAACTGTCTTAAAACACAGATATGTTTGATAAAGTAGTTCTAGATACACTGGCTTAAAACACAGATATGTTTGATAAAGTAGTTCTAGATACACTGTCTTAAAACACAGATATCTTTGATAAAGTAGTTCTAGATACACTGTCTTAAAACACAGATATCTTTGATAAAGTAGTTCTAGATACATTGTCTTAAAATACAGACAAGTTGGATAAAGTATTCTAGATAAACTGTCTTAAAACACAGATATGTTTGATAAAGTAGTTCTAGACACACTGTCTTAAAACACAGATATGTTTGATAAAGTAGTTCTAGATACACTGTCTTAAAACACAGATATCTTTGATAAAGTAGTTCTAGATACATTGTCTTAAAATACAGACAAGTTGGATAAAGTATTCTAGATAAACTGTCTTAAAACACAGATATGTTTGATAAAGTAGTTCTAGATACACTGTCTTAAAACACAGATATCTTTGATAAAGTAGTTCTAGATACATTGTCTTAAAATACAGACAAGTTGGATAAAGTATTCTAGATAAACTGTCTTAAAACACAGATATGTTTGATAAAGTAGTTCTAGATACACTGTCTTAAAACAGATATCTTTGATAAAGTAGTTCTAGATACATTGTCTTAAAATACAGACAAGTTGGATAAAGTATTCTAGATAAACTGTCTTAAAACATAGACATGTTTGATAAAGTAGTTCTAGATACACTGTCTTAAAACACAGATATGTTTGATAAAGTAGTTCTAGATACACTGTCTTAAAACACAGATATGTTTGATAAAGTAGTTCTAGATACACTGTCTTAAAACACAGATATCTTTGATAAAGTAGTTCTAGATACACTGTCTTAAAACACAGATATCTTTCATAAAGTAGTTCTAGATACATTGTCTTAAAATACAGACAAGTTGGATAAAGTATTCTAGATAAACTGTCTTAAAACACAGATATGTTTGATAAAGTAGTTCTAGATACACTGTCTTAAAACACAGATATGTTTGATAAAGTAGTTCTAGATACACTGTCTTAAAACACAGATATCTTTGATAAAGTAGTTCTAGATACATTGTCTTAAAATACAGACAAGTTGGATAAAGTATTCTAGATAAACTGTCTTAAAACACAGATATGTTTGATAAAGTAGTTCTAGATACACTGGCTTAAAACACAGATATGTTTGATAAAGTAGTTCTAGATACACTGTCTTAAAACACAGATATCTTTGATAAAGTAGTTCTAGATACACTGTCTTAAAACACAGATATCTTTGATAAAGTAGTTCTAGATACATTGTCTTAAAATACAGACAAGTTGGATAAAGTATTCTAGATAAACTGTCTTAAAACACAGATATGTTTGATAAAGTAGTTCTAGACACACTGTCTTAAAACACAGATATGTTTGATAAAGTAGTTCTAGATACACTGCCTTAAAACACAGATATCTTTGATAAAGTAGTTCTAGATACATTGTCTTAAAATACAGACAAGTTGGATAAAGTATTCTAGATAAACTGTCTTAAAACACAGATATGTTTGATAAAGTAGTTCTAGATACACTGTCTTAAAACACAGATATGTTTGATAAAGTAGTTCTAGATACACTGTCTTAAAACACAGATATGTTTGATAAAGTAGTTCTAGATACACTGTCTTAAAACACAGATATCTTTGATAAAGTAGTTCTAGATACATTGTCTTAAAATACAGACAAGTTGGATAAAGTATTCTAGATAAACTGTCTTAAAACACAGATATGTTTGATAAAGTAGTTCTAGATACACTGGCTTAAAACACAGATATGTTTGATAAAGTAGTTCTAGATACACTGTCTTAAAACACAGATATCTTTGATAAAGTAGTTCTAGATACACTGTCTTAAAACACAGATATCTTTGATAAAGTAGTTCTAGATACATTGTCTTAAAATACAGACAAGTTGGATAAAGTATTCTAGATAAACTGTCTTAAAACACAGATATGTTTGATAAAGTAGTTCTAGACACACTGTCTTAAAACACAGATATGTTTGATAAAGTAGTTCTAGATACACTGTCTTAAAACACAGATATCTTTGATAAAGTAGTTCTAGATACATTGTCTTAAAATACAGACAAGTTGGATAAAGTATTCTAGATAAACTGTCTTAAAACACAGATATGTTTGATAAAGTAGTTCTAGATACACTGTCTTAAAACACAGATATCTTTGATAAAGTAGTTCTAGATACATTGTCTTAAAATACAGACAAGTTGGATAAAGTATTCTAGATAAACTGTCTTAAAACACAGATATGTTTGATAAAGTAGTTCTAGATACACTGTCTTAAAACACAGATATGTTGATAAAGTAGTTCTAGATACACTGTCTTAAAACACAGATATCTTTGATAAAGTAGTTCTAGATACACTGTCTTAAAACACAAATATCTTTGATAAAGTAGTTCTAGATACATTGTCTTAAAATACAGACAAGTTGGATAAAGTATTCTAGATAAACTGTCTTAAAACACAGATATTATGTTTGATAAAGTAGTTCTAGATACACTGTCTTAAAACACAGATATGTTTGATAAAGTAGTTCTAGATACACTGTCTTAAAACACAGATATCTTTGATAAAGTAGTTCTAGATACATTGTCTTAAAATACAGACAAGTTGGATAAAGTATTCTAGATAAACTGTCTTAAAACACAGATATGTTTGATAAAGTAGTTCTAGATACACTGTCTTAAAACACAGATATGTTTGATAAAGTAGTTCTAGATACACTGTCTTAAAACACAGATATGTTTGATAAAGTAGTTCTAGATACACTGTCTTAAAACACAGATATGTTTGATAAAGTAGTTCTAGATACACTGTCTTAAAACACAGATATCTTTGATAAAGTAGTTCTAGATACATTGTCTTAAAATACAGACAAGTTGGATAAAGTATTCTAGATAAACTGTCTTAAAACACAGATATGTTTGATAAAGTAGTTCTAGATACACTGTCTTAAAACACAGATATGTTTGATAAAGTAGTTCTAGATACACTGTCTTAAAACACAGATATCTTTGATAAAGTAGTTCTAGATACACTGTCTTAAAACACAGATATCTTTGATAAAGTAGTTCTAGATACACTGTCTTAAAACACAGATATCTTTGATAAAGTAGTTCTAGATACATTGTCTTAAAATACAGACAAGTTGGATAAAGTATTCTAGATACACTGTCTTAAAACACAGATATGTTTGATAAAGTAGTTCTAGATACACTGTCTTAAAACACAGATATGTTTGATAAAGTAGTTCTAGATACATTGTCTTAAAATACAGACAAGTTGGATAAAGTAGTTCTAAATACACTGTCTTAAAACACAGATATCTTTGATAAAGTAGTTCTAGATACATTGTCTTAAAATACAGACAAGTTGGATAAAGTATTCTAGATAAACTGTCTTAAAACACAGATATGTTTGATAAAGTAGTTCTAGATACACTGTCTTAAAACACAGATATCTTTGATAAAGTAGTTCTAGATACATTGTCTTAAAATACAGACAAGTTGGATAAAGTATTCTAGATAAACTGTCTTAAAACACAGACATGTTTGATAAAGTAGTTCTAGATACACTGTCTTAAAACACAGATATGTTTGATAAAGTAGTTCTAGATACACTGTCTTAAAACACAGATATGTTTGATAAAGTAGTTCTAGATACACTGTCTTAAAACACAGATATCTTTGATAAAGTAGTTCTAGATACACTGTCTTAAAACACAGATATCTTTGATAAAGTAGTTCTAGATACATTGTCTTAAAATACAGACAAGTTGGATAAAGTATTCTAGATAAACTGTCTTAAAACACAGATATGTTTGATAAAGTAGTTCTAGATACACTGTCTTAAAACACAGATATGTTTGATAAAGTAGTTCTAGATACACTGTCTTAAAACACAGATATCTTTGATAAAGTAGTTCTAGATACATTGTCTTAAAATACAGACAAGTTGGATAAAGTATTCTAGATAAACTGTCTTAAAACACAGATATCTTTGATAAAGTAGTTCTAGATACACTGGCTTAAAACACAGATATGTTTGATAAAGTAGTTCTAGATACACTGTCTTAAAACACAGATATCTTTGATAAAGTAGTTCTAGATACACTGTCTTAAAACACAGATATCTTTGATAAAGTAGTTCTAGATACATTGTCTTAAAATACAGACAAGTTGGATAAAGTATTCTAGATAAACTGTCTTAAATCACAGATATGTTTGATAAAGTAGTTCTAGACACACTGTCTTAAAACACAGATATGTTTGATAAAGTAGTTCTAGATACACTGCCTTAAAACACAGATATCTTTGATAAAGTAGTTCTAGATACATTGTCTTAAAATACAGACAAGTTGGATAAAGTATTCTAGATAAACTGTCTTAAAACACAGATATGTTTGATAAAGTAGTTCTAGATACACTGTCTTAAAACACAGATATGTTTGATAAAGTAGTTCTAGATACACTGTCTTAAAACACAGATATGTTTGATAAAGTAGTTCTAGATACACTGTCTTAAAACACAGATATCTTTGATAAAGTAGTTCTAGATACATTGTCTTAAAATACAGACAAGTTGGATAAAGTATTCTAGATAAACTGTCTTAAAACACAGATATGTTTGATAAAGTAGTTCTAGATACACTGTCTTAAAACACAGATATGTTTGATAAAGTAGTTCTAGATACAGTTTTAAAACACAGATATCTTTGATAAAGTAGTTCTAGATAAACTGTCTTAAAACACAGATATCTTTGATAAAGTAGTTCTAGATACACTGTCTTAAAACACAGATATCTTTGATAAAGTAGTTCTAGATAAACTGTCTTAAAACACAGATATGTTTGATAAAGTAGTTCTAGATACACTGTCTTAAAACACAGATATGTTTGATAAAGTAGTTCTAAATAAACTGTCTTAAAACACAGATATGTTTGATAAAGTAGTTCTAGATACACTGTCTTAAAACACAGATATGTTTGATAAAGTAGTTCTAGATACACTGTCTTAAAACACAGATATGTTTGATAAAGTAGTTCTAGATACACTGTCTTAAAACACAGATATCTTTGATAAAGTAGTTCTAGATACATTGTCTTAAAATACAGACAAGTTGGATAAAGTATTCTAGATAAACTGTCTTAAAACACAGATATCTTTGATAAAGTAGTTCTAGATACATTGTCTTAAAATACAGACAAGTTGGATAAAGTAGTTCTAAATACACTGTCTTAAAACACAGATATCTTTGATAAAGTAGTTCTAGATACATTGTCTTAAAATACAGACAAGTTGGATAAAGTATTCTAGATAAACTGTCTTAAAACACAGATATGTTTGATAAAGTAGTTCTAGATACACTGTCTTAAAACACAGATATCTTTGATAAAGTAGTTCTAGATACACTGTCTTAAAACACAGATATCTTTGATAAAGTAGTTCTAGATACACTGTCTTAAAACACAGATATCTTTGATAAAGTAATTCTAGATACATTGTCTTAAAATACAGACAAGTTGGATAAAGTATTCTAGATAAACTGTCTTAAAACACAGATATGTTTGATAAAGTAGTTCTAGATACACTGTCTTAAAACACAGATATGTTTGATAAAGTAGTTCTAGATACACTGTCTTAAAACACATATCTTTGATAAAGTAGTTCTAGATACACTGTCTTAAAACACAGATATCTTTGATAAAGTAGTTCTAGATACATTGTCTTAAAATACAGACAAGTTGGATAAAGTATTCTAGATAAACTGTCTTAAAACACAGACATGTTT